>APFE030033165.1:0-94918 GCA_000404065.3 Pinus taeda | reverse complement strand
TAGCTAGTTGTGAGGCCATCTGGGTTCGCAAGATGTTGTTTGGCTTATTTGGTCAGCCGTTGAGACCTTCAGTGATCTACTGTGATAATCAGAGTTGCATTAAACTCACGGAGAATCCAGTATTTCATGACAGATCAAAGCATATCAGGATCAGATATCATTTCATCAGAGACTATGTTCAGAAGGGAGCTGTGAAGCTTGAGTATATTTCCACTGATGAGCAGGTAGCAGACATTCTTACCAAAGCCTTACCACGGGGCAAGCATGTTTACTTCAGAGACAAGATGGGTGTGGTGAGGAACAACTTCCTCGGTAAGAGGGAGTGTTGAAATTTGGTACCGGAGGACAAGTGGTTCCCTTAGGCTTTGATCTTTGGCCTAGAGAAAAGTGTCCACAAGATTTTAATTTTTCTCCTAAAGTGACTTTATAATTTTTATAAAGTTAAAATCTAATTTAAAAGTGACTTTAAGTGATAAAGTTACTAAGTCTAATTTTAAAGTGACTTTTATAAAGTTAATGAAAAATTAGAAAGGAAAAGTGACTTTGGAAATAAATGACTAAGTGGGTCTTTATTAAAGTGGGTGAATTAAAAAATAGGAAGTGAGATTTAAATGTGCATTTAATCTCAGCCATTGATCTAAATCTATTTCAGCCATTGGATTTAGAGATCACCCAAAAGTCACTTGGATCACCCAAAAGTCACTTGGAGTTATATTAAAGGAGGAAAAGATCATTCATTCTTTCATGAGCAGATTGGGAGAAGGAGAGCAAGAGAGCAAGGGAGATTTCTGGACAAGAAGGAGAAAGAGGCAGCAGTTTGGCACACATACCAGGCAGCTCTTTAGCAAAATCAGAACAGCAGAAAGACAAGCAGAACAGCAGCAAGAACAAGCAGAAAAAGCTGATTTTTTTGCTGAAAACTGAGAAGTTTCCAGGTGGTCCGTTGGGCTGAAAACGGATAAGTTTGCTTGCTGAAAAAATTATTTTACTGTAATTTTTTGCTGAAATTTTCTTGCTGTAAAAAGACATTTTTCAGAAATAAAGAAGAGCTCTGAAACTGGTTTTCCCCAAGAGTTGTAGGGGGTTTTTCCAGGGTCACGTTGACCAAAAATATCAGTGTTAATGTGTTTTAATGGCTGTTTATTACTGCTGATTTTTATTTCTACAATTTCCAGCATTCTGTAAATTTTCCAGAATTTGTGTTTTCAGCAAAATTTATTTTTATTGTTGAATGTATGGTTATGGGAAAGGGCATTTAACTACATGGGAGAAATAAGGAGAAACTGAAAACCGGGGTGGGAAAACAGAATTTTTAACATATTCTACTTTTGTGAAGTGAATTCGACCACATAGAGTGGTATTTTGAATTCCTTATTGTATTTAATGATGTAAAGACATGTAAAAAAAGAATTCGAGAGTGAAAAGAGAAAATTTGGTAAATTGTGGAGAAAGTTTTAAAGCAGTGATCACTGCATCAACACAAACACTGTTTTGTTCTAGGATTCTTGTGTTAGACATAATGGTGATGTGCCTCTCTTTGTGATTTGTATGCCCTTCTAGTTTTCACATGTACCTTTGCTTCTTAATTGTTTGAAAGAAAACTATGTTGCAGATTTTACATTGGTAACCTACTCATGGTTGTCAAACAATTTCAGTGTTTTCTTCTGAAGTTAGATATAAGATTCATTTATACAAGCTTTATATTTAATGGATCCTTACTCTTATTTCATCTCAACCATACTACAACAAATTTTGTAGATCTAGAAGTCTGCCTACCTCGCCCTAGTTCAAACTGCTCTGTTGATTGTGATTGGTTACTGAAATATTATTTTGACTGTGTGCCCAATGGAATCTCTCTTTCACCTTGTAGCTATAATTTTAAAAACTTTTTCACTCTGATTATCATAACTAGCCTAAAACCCAAATCCCATCAGTTATTCAATTGCTTGGTAAAAGAAAATAGCGAGAGAGCCCTCTCCAAGGCTAAGGGGGCTGGACCTTAGCCTAAAAGTGGTTTGTGGTTACCTCTGGGATTTCTCTCCTCAGCCTGGACAAACTTACGAAGTACTAACAAACTGGAGGAGAAATGTTTTCAATTCTAGAGGCCCAGAGGTTCCAGAGTGTCGGAGAAGCAATTTTCTTAGCAGAGACAGGCATAACGACTTCATCAAAGGCAGTTCAGAGGCTAGACGTCATAGGGCTTGCACAAGCACTACGCAAAGGTTGATGCAGATGGTCCAAAAGAACAAGTTTTCTAAAGGAAAGTTATGCCGAGGTTGCTTGTGGAATAAGGGTAATTTCCTTACATAATTTTGGCCAAATTTTCTTGTTGTTTGGATTCCTAGTTGGGAATCCATAGATTGTACTCAGATTTCTTTGCTGCATAAGAAAGAAAGAAAGAAAGAAATTATTTTTTACGTCCACGAGGCTAAAAATAGCCTATGGGACAACTTGCTTCTTCATCTGCTTGATGTATTCAACGCTTTTTCTGTGAAGCTTCAAAATAAATGCTCCCAGCTTCTCCACCAACCTCTCGCTAAATAGATTATCCCAAGAGCTAGCTGCCAGCGTATCTGCATAACTTTCCCCGTTGTCTTTGAAATCTTCACATTCTAAAATGAAACGTTTTTCTGTTTCCACTTTTCCAGAAGAACAAAAAATGCATACTCTTTCCTCCCACATTTCCTTTGGCCTCTTCTAGCACCCTGTTTCACAACGTAGTTGATGAGAATTAGTCCTTAACCGAGCAATAAGAATTTTGGCTCTCCAAGAGATATTGGCCTCTATGTATGCTTTTGGTTGATGATTATGAGTGGGATTAAACACTTCAATATAGTAATTTTTCTTTCTTCCTAGCTCCTTGTCCCAAATATGCTTGTGGAACTTTTCCATAACAAAAGATTTTATTTCTTTGTTGTTTATGGGACACACGTTCAAGCAAATACCCCATTTACCAAACCATTTGTTATTTTGTTGCATCCAAGTTTTTTTGCTCTTGCACAATCTATCATTTAAGACAACCTTAGGCCATCTACCCTCCTCCATTTGCTCAATTTTTTTTAAATACCTTATGACTCGCACCATAGCAATTGCTTCAATCGGAGCAATCCCTGTTTCACTTAGGAAGATATCATAAGGAACTGCACTTTTAATATTAAATTTGTTTGTAATCAAACACTTCTGAATTTTCTCAATTTCTGTCCACTGCATGTCGGATGTACTGCTGGCCCATAGTTCACAACCATATAGAATTACTGGAATCATTAGAAGCCCAAAAAAAGTTTGCGTGGCATTCCAGTCCCATAACTCTGCCTTTCTACACCTATTTTTAAAAGCATAATATGCTTTCCAAGCCGCCAAAGTTCTTTTCTTTCTACACCCATGCCAATGTAGATTTTTGTTGAAGTCAATTCCGAGGTATTTGTAGTCTGCAACTTCTTCCAGAATGTTGCCTTCAAAGTAAAACTTATGCTGGTTATGTTTTCTTTTCTTAGAGAAGACTACTACTTTCGTTTTGCTGATATTAACTTGCATCCCCACAGTTGTACAAAAATGCTCAAGGGATAGTAAGTGCTCTTGCAAACCAAGAACCGATTTAGCAATAAGAATAAGGTCATCTGCTACAAAAGAAGCCTTATAACAAACTTACCCAAATAGATACCATTACCCCCTTGTGAATTTAACCACTCCTCAAGCTTGTCGATATATAAACCAAAAAGGGTAGGAGACAGTGGGCAACCTTGCTTGACCTTGATATCGCTTCTAAAACTTTCAGAAATGCCTGCTAAAATTCTAATTTTGACTCTCACCTCCTCATACAACCTATGCACCACTGTTCTCAAATGTTTAGGAACCCCAAGTTCCTCCATTCTGTGCCAAAGCTTATCCCTAGGAATCGAGTCAAATGCTTTTCTGAAATCAACAAAGCAACAGAAGACTTCTTTCTTTTTCTCCCACATTTTTTCGATGATGTGCCTTAAAGTTATACAATGATCAACTGTGGAATGTTTAGGTCTAAAACCTGCTTGCCCTTTAGCACGCTTATCTCTTTCTTCTGCCCACTTGCTAATTTTGTTTTCTAGCATGCTTCCAAATAGCTTTGCAAACCAAAGGGTTTATCATGATGTTCCTATAATTGGAGGGATTATTGACGTCACCGCTCTTGAAAAGAGGTATTGCCAGACTAGTTGTCCAATCTGTGGGGAGCCCTTGTTGTATGATGTTGTTGAAGATTTTTGTAATGTGAGATGCAAAAATTTTTGAGCCCCACTTTAGATATTCTGCTTGGAGTTCAGCTAAGTGTTTTGCTTTTCCAACACCCAACTTCTTGATACCCATCTCTACCTCTTGTACTGTGAAGAGTTCAATATCAGTGTTGACCAAGGGAGGAGGATCAACCTTGGGAACCTGCTCATAGAGTTGTCTTGCATAGTCAAACCATTTAGAAGTTGTAATATTATTTCCAATTTGCATCTTTTTTAGTTGGAGTTTCTTCCAAAATAATTTGGGATTATTTTTCCCAAGGAATATTAGTTCTTCCCTCCTTAAAGCCATGAAATCGACCTTTTTCTTGCTTAATAATTGCTTGTAAGTTTTGAGCTTTATGTTATCCTTGTTTGACTCTTTCCACATTCTCCTTGCCTTTTTGCATTCCTCGTCAAACCAAGCATTAACCGGAAAGCAATTTGTTTCAGACTTCTTAATTTTTGCTCTTTTGCACTTTGCAAGTGCACATTGAATTAAGTGTGTTAATTCATGACTATGAGTGTTGTGAATTGTAATTTTCTCCTTCCCGAAGAGCCTCTCTAGTGTCATTTTGAAGGTATTACAATTTTCGGGGGTCAAAAGAATTCTGCCCTCTGGGAGATTTTGTTGGACATGCTGAATTTTTGACTCTAACTGTTTCTTTCCAATCCAAGAGAAACATAGATAAATTGGCTTGTGGTCTGATTTCAAGTCCCACAACTGATCTCCAATCAAAACTTCTTCCATTTTCTCACACAAACCATGTGAGCAAATTACATAATCTATCACACTTGCTCCATTGTAAGTACTACAAATGAAATTACCAGAGTTTGCCCATCTAGTCAAGCCATTACAAATGACTAAATCAAAGGCCCCACATAGAGTAAGCAATTGTTCACCAAAGAGATTGTAGCCCTTGTCCTCTGAAATTATTTCCCACCGATAATTACTTTCTTCGGTAAGCCAAAAAGGGTCACAATCATCTTTACAACAAAGAATGCTAGCTTGCTCACTTGCAGTCCTAGCATTGAAATCACCCACTATCATCTGCCGCACCAGTTTTCCCAAGTTGGGTTTTTCCCGGGACATTTGTCCAAAAATAACGGTGTCATTTTTATGTGTGTGCTAGTATTTTCTCAGATTCTAGCACTATTTATTTTCCACATAATTTTATTTGTGAAGGTTGCAGTGTGTTTAATTCGATGTTGCCGTAGCAATAAATTGAATAATTAATTTACCACTTAGAAGAATTAATACCAGTGGCTGCAATAGGATTTCAGTTTTGAAATTTTCACACTAAAGAGTAGAATGTGGAGTGCTATGGTGATAGTGGGCCTCCACCTCATTGTTGTCCCTTGGTCTAGTTTTTGTCTTGTAAACCCTCTCACAAAACTTGCTAGATTTTGAGGCAACAATTATCATTATTTCTTTGGTATTGTGTCTAATCCTAACATCAATTGCAGCTTCTGTGCATCCTATGTATTTGAAGGTAATAAAGCAAACTGTTGACTTTTCTCCATGCCTATTGGATTCTAGAATCTGCAATGGACATAAGCTCAGATTGGGCATCAAAGTATAAAGTCAAATAGATAACGTTTTTATGTCCCAAAGCACAAATGAACAACGGAAGGCAGTGGAAGATACTTGATGCAAACTTGAACATGACAAAAAACTATACAGAAATGATAAATCTGGGAGAACGAATGCCTATTTTAATTTTTTATAGACAACTAATGGGTAATTTGATTCATTGAACCACAAGAAGGCCAAGTATTAGTTATTTAATCAGCGAGGTTAGCTCTTTTATGGCAGGTCCAAAGATAACACACTGGAAGGCAGCGCAAGGAATATTATTGGTACATTGCTTTATGATATTGAGTATCAAAGAACTAATCGTGGTAATCTTAAGAGGATATTGAGTACCAAAAAACTAATCGTGGTAATCTTAAGAGGATTTTTTGTTTGGATTGGACAGGAGATGTAAACCAAAGGAAATCATCTGCTTGTTTTATTTTCTGACTTGGATCAGGATGTTTTCATGATAAGCAAGTAACTATTAATTTGTTGTCCAGTGAAACAGAGTCTGAAGCTACCATAACTACAGTATGTGAAACTATTTGGTAAAAAACCTCGAGGAAGACATGAGAAACATCAAAAGAAGCCCAAAATTGTCTTTGTGACAACCTTAGAAGTAGCATTGAGCTTTCAAAGAACCCATTCTTTCATGCAAGGACAAAATGCATTGACGTATACTACCAATTCATTGAGGAGAGGAAGATTCAGCGTAGAGAAGTTGGGTTTTTAATGCAATACAGGGGATGATCGTGAGGATATATTAAACAAAGGTCTTTCTAAAGAATATTTTAAAAGTTTAGTGTGCACAGGAATGAAAGAAGCAAGATGATCGTTGAAGGTTTGAGGAGTTAGATCAAAGGAAGTCTGCGATACACGTTTTATTTTCCGACTTGGATCAAGATGCTTTTATACTATAGCAAGAAGAAATCAACCACTCTCCAATGCTTCCAGTCCTTCCAGAACTCTTTCCTTTCATTGGATAGGTCGGTTGCCAAAGATCACTAGTCTGCTCTCAGTTGAAGATCTATTCAAGTTAAATATGGACATGCATGGGCCATTTTGAAAAGATTGGGAAACCTCTTCAACATTACGACTCTGGGAAGCTCTACTCTCTTCATCAGAAACACCCTTTATCTCATGCCCTCAATGTTAGATGGGTTTCTTCTGACTGACGTTTTGGATCTGCGGATTATAAATTCTATGGTCTCTCTGTTTGAGCTACAAAATTTTTGGATCTTTGCGTGGTTAGTTGTTTATCAAGGGCTGCCTTCCAAAGCTCGCTTTTCCAAAAGCAGGTTGTGAGAATCAAAGACCTTGAAGCATCTTTTATGGGACTGGAGCTTTGCGAAATCATGCTGGAGGTAGACCATCATTTGATTCTGCTTCATTGACAAACTTCATTGGCATTCCGTGCTCCTTGGGGACTCGAGGTCCATGGCTTGTCTGACATCCTAGGAGTTTGGGGACTGCATTCAGATTTCAGCTCTGTTTACTGTCTGGAAGCTGCAATGCAAGTATGTTTTTTTTATGAGGTCAGTTCATCAATTTCTTTCATCACTCTTGGCATTATGAGGTCAGTTTGTCAAATTTTTCTTGGGTCACTCTTAACTTGCTAAAGATTTCCTCCTCTTCTTTTGTTTTTCTCTATCAGAATATCTTTTATCGCATAAGAGGAATTATGCATGTTTTGGTTTTGGTTTTTGAGGGACTATTCAGACTCAACAATAAGGGTTGAAGCCACTATGCAAAGTTCATCCTGTCCCTTATAGAAGTTGAACTTGAGTGGAGAAGATAACAATCATTCTTCCCAACTACCTGAGATAAGCCCAATTAACAAGCGAAAAACTGCCTCTTACTAAATATGCCAAAGAATTTAGTTCTTGCTGCCTTAGCTGCTCTTAGAAAAAGGGTATGATATTACATTGCAATACCCTTCAGTTTTTCTTTTTAGTTTTCCCCTTTCAGATGCTATGTAAAATTTCTCTGTAATAAAGACGTATTTTATTCTAGAAAAAAAATTTCTATTTAGTTAAACCCTTGGAAGGAGGCTACAACTTTATATTTTTAAAGATGTCAAAGAATTTAGTGCTGTAGCTTATTCTGAATTTCTTGCTGCCTTAGTTGCTCTTAGAAAAAGGATATGATTTATCAGTGCAATACCCTTAGTTTTTCATTATGATTTTCCCATTTTCAGCTGCTATGTAAATCCTATATGTAATAAAGACGTATTTGTCACAGAAAAAACGCTATTTGGTTAAAAGACCCCTGGAAAGAGGCTACAACTTTATATTTGTGACAACCAGAGTAGCATTGAACTTACAAACAACCCATTTTTTCACGCGAGGAAAGAGCACATTAAACTTTAAAATACACCGCCACTTCATCTTCTATTATAATACTGAGGATAACTATTCTTATATATACCATAGGTCTTTTTCCAGAAAAAAATGAGAAGTTTAGAGTGTATAGCTGTGAAAGAATCAAAATAGTCATTATTGGTTTTGTGTGTGGGAGGGCCGCATTGCCGCTGAATCTGATGATTATTTTGTATTTAGATCTAAGTACGACAGGTCATTTTACAGAAAAAAATTGAGAAGATTAGAGTGTATAGCTATAAAAGAATCAAAATAATGATTGTTGGTTTCGTGTGGGGGAGGAGGGCACTGCTGCTGAGTGCGATGATTATTTTTTATGTAGATTTAAGTGGCATAAGTTGCCGTGTGTGATGCTGAGTCAACAGTACTAATGAGTCAGCAAGCTGACGTCATCATTATGTTAGAACTTAGGATGATAGCATCATTGAAGCCATTAAATATTAAAACGTTCTACAAGAGGAGGTTACTAGTAAAGAAGTGATTTGCATTTCGGGGAAACTGCATATCCTGCAATTATATAAATAGAGGCTATGTCTATTACGGCGCCTTGCCCTCTTGAGAATTGCCTTCAGAATTGAATCAATCTCGAGCAACGACAATGATGCGTGCAGCTGCTTTCTTTTAAAATAAATTCAGACTTTTCAGATTCTGCAACAGATTTTGTCATGATAATAACTTTTCTACAGGCGGTCCGGAATCTCTGTCACAACGAGGGAATAATACACAAGAATGGAGCTTTATGAACATAAACTGATAAATACAATGACAGGATAGAATAAATCATCCAATATCGACAAGCTTGGAACCATAATAACTCCTAGAATTCTTCCAGACAGGCATAGGTTGAGCTGAAACATCTTCTGCCACTAGCAAAAGCTTGAACTGAATGTTTGGAATATTACTGATGAACAAAATATGAATACAAGACCATATGAAGAGCCTTATGGCTAGTGTTAAGATAATCACATGATCACAGGCTTTTGAAATGCAAAAAAACGAAAACAATAAATTGCTCGAGTTAAATTAGCTTTGAAAGCAATACATTATATTAGCCTTAGCTTTTGCTAAACTTTGTCTTGTTGTATCACAATGTTCCTTACAGGACCTTTGAACCACTTTCTTGCATCTACCAGCCACCAAAGCGTTATCATTCCCAATGCCGCACCTATTGCAATAGGTGCATAGTTAAATGTTTTCCATGTAAGTGGATATGTTGTTGGCAACAGGAACGCTGAACAGGTGTAACATATCCACAAGAATGCTATCAGACATATAGGGCGGCTAGCACGCCCTAGGTAGAAAGGCCCCGGCTTAAAATTCTCCTTTGGCATAATCATTCTGGCAAATATAGGAACAGCATACCCACCAACCCAGCCTATGGTACTGATTGAAGTGATAGCTGTGAATAACGTGTCTATCTTCAAGATGGGAAGGCCTAGCAGTATGCATAAAATTGCACACAACCATACAGCATTTGCAGGAACCTGGTACTTTGGATGTACTTTACGCCAAATCCTTGCAAAGGGAATGCCTCCATCTCGAGAAAAAGCATAAATCTGCAATCATTGCTAGTCAGGTATTCTAGACATTTTTTATTTTATGCTCCTCACAATTTTCAGTTCCCCAAGGATAGGCACCACAAGAAAAAGGATGCAAAATCCTCTTTGTGAGTCATAAATTCTATAAAAAATAATACTATCAGGAACGGGGTGCACATGCAATACAAACCTATGGAATGATTCCCAAACCTAACAGTATTAAGTTAGGGATATGTATCTTAAGCAAAAACAAATCATTTTCCTAACAGAAAGAAAGTTACTATTGAAGATAAGTTATATACCACTCGTGCAGCACTTGTTGTGACTGAAAGGCCAGCAAAGAAGAAAGAACCCCAAATAACAAAGAGCAGAACTATTGCACCGCTGGAACTTTGATACCGCCCATGAAACGCATCATATAGAATCTGTGCGGGTACAAAGCTGCCAGCTGTTTCATTTTGTGGATCATATAGGTGTGTGAAGTCCTGTTACGAGTAAGAAGACCAAATACTCAAACCTAAGATTGGAACGTTTGCCAACTTGTCAAATATTGTAAAAATATCATAAAATAATGTACAATATATTGAGATGAGAATCTTGGAATTTACTAATAACTTGGAATGTACCATTGTCTAATGTCCTATAACCACATTTACCTGAATGCTAAAAGTAAGAGCTAAAATGACGGCCCATCCAAAAACTGATATAATTCCTAGACTCAAGAGTATGGCAATTGGACCATTGATTTCTGCACCTTTTGTTTCTTCTGTCAGATGTGCTGCAACGTCATAACCATATAGAGAATACTGACTGACAATGAAAGAAAGAATTATAGCATATGCCTTGCTATGTATTCCGGGCGAACCAGGAGATGTCTCAAAGTGTGAGAATACATATGATGCAGATTGATTACTGTTTGCAACTAATGGAAGAATCACAACAAGAACTGCTCCTCCAATGACCTACATGCCAATCAATACCAGAAGGAATATGAAAATGCATATTTGAGGAATCGATGTTTGCATAAAGCAATGCCATACAACTGGAAGAGCAGACACGTCTGATGGAACATGGTTTATCCAAAGCATGGAATGGTTGCTTTGGCAAAATATTTTTTATGTTTTATCGATAGAAAATCAAGGCATGTCCATCAATCCGAACATCAAAAACAATTTGTCAAATTGTCCAGACTTTTAAATCCATGAAAATCACTACAATCATCAAGTTGGGAAGAAAAAAACAAACTTACTACATAATGGAGAAGCAAATTTCATAGTTACTTCAGTTAAGTTTTTCAAACAAACAAAGACTCGAGAAACCTTATCTAACATCAACGTTTCAAATAAACTTTACGTGAGAATCTTATCATTGTCACTCAATTTATCAATAAGATACCAATGAAAATGATCCAATACCTGCCACCACATTGAGATGATATCGAGGAAAGCAATCACATTCAAAGAAAATGTGTTTAGAAATGCCCATATAACTGTAAGCCCTATGTACATGGCCAGAAAGACTCCACGTGTAGCCATATAACCTCCACCTTGATGTGTCCCAGTGCTCAATAAGATAATACTCTGCATGACTTGTGATCCGGCGAAAGCCTGACAAACAAGTGAAAACCCAGTCATTTCCACCACATTTAATCTCTGTTGCTACAGTTCATATAGACTCCTATGCCCCATAATTACATCTAGTCTTTCATGTTCCTTAAAAACAGTTGTTTAATTCAATAAATTTCTTCTCTTAATAGATCTCTTTTATTAGTAAAGATCTTTTTATAAATTGCAGAAACATAATGCTTGTAAGAAAAGAACAACAGGTTGAGATGAAATCATGATAACTCTGGTGTTACCAATTATGTCTGTGTAAAGTCTATGATAAGGGTTTCATGGTTTGAGATGGTTGGGACAGAATCTGGTACAAATTTGAGGGCTTCTATGTCACATTCAAGGTTTATCAAGATGATTTTGATGGTTTCTAAAATGGTTCAGGATTTTGAATACTTCAGAAGTTGTTGCACAAATGCCCTAATGATTCGGAGGGAATATGATTTTGTGAGAGAGGTTTCTTAGATTTTCTTGTAACTTTGGAATAAGTCTGTAACATGCCAGCTATTCAGTTTTTGGAAATTCCAATGCGATTTAGATCAGTTATAGTTGTGGGCTGCTTTTTCTGGTGCTGGTTAATCAATTTTGTTAAAATGTTATTCAAATGTTGATAGTGATTATCTGGTTCCGCAAAATCATATGGCGAGGTCACTGGTACATCTGCTTTATCATATGTCATGAGATGACAAATGATTACATGGCATTATTACCATCCACCCACGTTGTAATGAATCGACTAATTTAGTAAGTTTATACTTATCTGAAAATAATGTTCTATAAAATAAGATAATTTTCTTAATGTCCAACGAATGACAACAAAAGTAGGTCAATGGGACTGAAGCATACATCCAATATGAATACAATGTGGGAGTGCAAACGCAACTCCTTGAAAATACCGAAGCGAAATGTAGGATTTTATGAAGTAAATGACACAATAATAGGACAACCTCAAAAACATGTATATAATTGGATCAAAGGTCCTTGGTGATGTAGAAGACTAAGTGAATAAGTCCAGGGTGTTAGTTTTTGTATTATCGGATGTGTTCTAGACACGAAATTTTGTAGAGAGGCTAGAATACAGGAGATATCCAAAACCTAGAAATCGTTTCTGAAAATTCCGCCTAGAAATGACTTAATTATATTATTAGCCAGTTTTTAAATATTTCCTAAGTCTGAACTTAGGGAATATGGTTAATTAATCAGTATTAATTAAGTCAAGGCATGAATGATTTAGAAACTCACACGGATCGACTTCAATTTTATCCTAGCCATCGATTAAGATTTAATCTTGGCCGTTGGAGTCTCAATAGAGGATTATAAGAAGAAGTTGATGGGCACTTGGAGAAGACACTTGAGCAGTTTGATTTCATAAGCAGATCGATTTTCAGAGTATCAACAGTGAGTTGTCGGAGAGATAACTAGTGAGATCGAAGCAGTGAGAGAGCGGCAGAGACAGTGAAGCTGGAGGAAGGATTCCAGATCCGGTGAGTGCATTTGTAGAGAGGCAAGTGAGCCACAGTGAGACTGACGTAGAGCAACACAGTAGCCTCTAGAGGCAATTCCGTATCTGCTGGGGAAAGCCGAGTTTCAATGCTAGAAGTTGGGCAGAGGTTTCGAAGGGCAGGAGAGACATTTTCACAGATAGCAGCAGACCAGATGGCTTGAGGAGTAGCTGGTTCGAACTGAGTGCAGAAGTGACAGCGCTAGGGTGACACAGTAGCTGCGCAGAGCCAGTTTGGACGACTTAATTTGAGTTGAGGTCAGAGCTCGAATTTCGCCATCTAGTTGTACTCAAAATATTTCACTGCTGCTTAATATTAAAACCTTCAGCTGCTGCACTGGTTTTCCCAAGTTGGGTTTTTTTAGGGACTTTTGTCCAAAAATAACTGTGTTATTTTTATGTGTGTGCTAGCATTTCTTCCAACATTTATTCTTTCGCAGTTTTATTTGTGTAGGTTGCAATGTGCGTTATTCAATATTTGCTGTAGCAAACAATAAATAAATTGTTAAATTAAAATAACAATTAGGAGAATAATTTCCAGTTGCTGCGATAGGTTCTGGTTTTCGGAATTTTCATATGGTATCAGAGCGCAGTTGATCAACTGGAGTGCTTAATAGTGAAGACAGAAGGAGTTTCACTGGTTAGTGTGAGCAACAAATCGAAACTCCAGAGGCAGCGCAGTCACTTTGCCGAGAGGCTGAGTTACTTGAGGAGATTTGATTTTTCTGAGTGAGGGACAAAAAACTCGTCTCTCCAAATCGAGTGATTCTAGAGGCAGAGGGAGCAACCCAGTATTTTCGTAGAGCAGATCTCTAGCTAGATGCAGTAGTTTTGCAGTAGTTTGCTAGAGAAGAGCTAGCGTCGGGTGGAAGGAAGAAGAGCACACACTGAGGGAAAATTTTCCTCAGGGAACTTCTAATCTCAAGAAGTTCGATTTTCCTTGTAGATTAGCAGTTGTTGTGGGCAGATTTTCTCATTCCAGAAGGAAGTGCGAATAGTTGAACAACAACTGAGCAGAAGGGAAGAGGAGATTTTCGACATTTGTTGAGATGGCTTCGAGATCAGGACATGGTGGATGGAGCTTCCAACTATGTCATCTGGAAGGCAAGGATGTCCTTCCTTCTAGATGAATATGGCCTAAAACTTTATATTGATGCAGTGGTAGTAGTACCCCAGGATATAGATCAACTGAAGGAGTACAAAAAGGAGATGACGCGAGCAAAGAGATTGATCCTAGATGGTGTCCGGGATCATGTTGTATCACATATAGCGGCCAAGGGAACAACCAAAGAGATGTGGGATACACTTTCCACCCTGTACTGGGGAACTTCCGAGCAGCGGAAGATGTACTTCGAGGAGAAGCTAAGGCTCATCCAGATGTAGAAGGGAAGGCATATACTCCTTCCTCACCAGGATTCAGGAGGTCCAAGACCAGTTGTTAGCTGTTGTGGCAGCGCCTTAACCCACAGAGCTAGTGTGGTTGGCACTAAACAGTGTTGTTTCAAAGGAGTGGCAGGTATTCATCCAAAGTATATTGGGTAGAGATACCTTGCCAAGGTGGGACAAGATGTGGGCCGATTTGCAACATGAAGAGTTGAGACGAGCTCTATTGAAGAGCTCCATCAGTGGCAGCAGCGGATCGAAGCAGGTGAAGGAGGAGGAGAATGTGGCCCTTGCATCTAAGGGTCCTAGTCAAGGACAAGGGAAGCAAAGAAAGAAGAAGAAGGACCTGTTTGAGGGCAAATGCTTTAGATGTGGTGAGCTTGGTCACTACAGTACCTAGTGTCCTCTTAGAAAGAAGGACAAGGAGGAGAAGCAAGACCAACAAGCAACTTCTGTAGAGATCGATAGGCTATCCTCTAAGATGGAGGAAGACTTCGTTATGTTTGCTGATAGACCTCTAGGAGTGAGGTGGGGAGACTTGGTTTTGTAGCCCCAGAGTGGTACAGATGGGCAGGATCCTTGAGAAGTCCACCTCCTGGATCAATACCTTGTCACAGGGGCCCATAGTATTCAGTAGCAGGATGGATCAGTGGTAGTAGATCCAGTTAGAGGCCAAGTGACAATTGCAGTCTAGCAGCAGTCAAATGCTGGGGAGTGTAGTAAGATGGAGGAAGACTTTGCTATGTTCACTGATATACCTCCAGGAGTGAGGTGGGGAGACTTGGTTTTGTAGCCCCAGAGTGCTACAGATGGGTAGGATCCTTGGGAAGTTGACCTCCTGGATCAATACCTTTCATGGGGGCCCACAATATTCAATAGCAGGATGGATCAGTGGCAGTAGATGCAGTTAGAGGCCAAGTGACAGTTGCAGTCTAGCAACAGTCAGAAGCTAAGGAGCGTAGTGCAGAGTTGGCAGCATTGCAGTTGGCACAATGCGGAGTCAGCAGTAGCGTAGAGTCTTCTGTAGACAGTGCAGTATTTAGTAGCAGTCAGGACTTGGGAGACAGATGCATCATACTGATCACAGTTGATTTAGTATTTAGGATTCTTTTCAGTTGCAGTTGTTGCAGTTGCAACAACAACAGATGAGAGGGAGTTGCAGTGCAGATGCAGTGTTGGCAGTAGTTCATCAAGGTCAACAGTAGCACAGACGCAACGTATATCAGAGTTGCGCAGTAGTTGGTGGGCAACAACAACCAGACATCAACAGTGTGACAGGAGATGATGCAAAGACAGGGTGCTGCTACAAGATGTGCAGTAGAGCACTAGAACACATTCCTCACTAAGATATAGTGTTAGTTTTTGTATGTGTTCTAGCCACGAAATTTTGTGGAGAGGCTAGAATACAGGAGATCTCCAAAACCCAGAAATCGTTTCTGGAAATTCCACCTAAAAATGACTTAATTAGACTATTAGCCAATTTTTAAATATTTCCTAAGTCTAAACTTAGGGAATATGGTTAATTAATCAATATTAATTAAGTCAAGACCTGAATGATCTAGAAACTCACATGGATCGACTTCAAGTTAATCCTAGCCATCGATTAAGATTTAATCTTGGCCATTGGAGTCCCAACAGATGATTATAAGAAGTCGATGGGCACTTGGAGAAGAAACTTGAACAGTTTGATTTCATAAGCAGATCGATTTTTCAAAGAGAGAGCTAGTGAGATCGAAGCAGTGAGAGGGGCAGAGACAGTAAAGTTGGAGGAAGGATTCCAGATTCGGTGAGTGCATTTGCAGAGAGGCAAGTGAGCCACAGTGACGCTGACGCAGAGCAATGCAGTAGCCTTTAGAGGTAATTTCGTATCTGTTGGGGAAAGTCAAGTTTCAGTGCCAGAAGCTAGACAAAGGTTCCAAAGGGCAGGAGAGACATTTTCCTAGACAGCAACAGACCAAACGGCTTGAGGAGTAGCTAGTTCAAACTGAATGTAGAAGTCACTGCGTTAGGGTGACGTACTAGCCGCATAGAGCTAGTTTGGATGACTCAATTTGAGCTGAGGTCAGAGCCCAAATTTGCCTGTGGAGTGAGGCAATTTCCTCACTTATTTTTCTTGCCAGTTTTTCTCTGTAGGATTGCCAATTTCGGCATCCAGTTGTACTCAAAATATTTCACTACTGCTTAATATTAAAACCCTTAGCTGCTACACCGATTTTCCCAAGTTGGGCTTTTCTAGGGACTTTTGTCCAAAAATAACCGTGTTATTTTTATGTGTGTGTGCTAGCATTTCTTCCAACGTTTATTCTTCCACAATTTTATTTGTATAGGTTGTAGTGTGAGTTATTCAGTATTTGTTGTAGCAAACAATAAATAAATTGTTAAATTAAAATAACAAATAGGAGAATAATTTCTAGTTCCTGCAATAGGTTCCGGTTTTCAAAATTTTCGCACAGGGCTAGAGGTCGATGATGTCAAGAATGCCCAAGTCAAATAGCTAACGATGGGGGGAGCGATAGTGACATTGACTCTTTATCGGAGTTCTCTGGCTCCAACAAGGTGTTTGGCTACATGATCTTGGGGGGATGTAGGAGTGATGGATACTCCTAGCATTCGAGGGAAAAGGAAAGAAGCTTTGGATAAGTCTATCGTTGTTCTGCTGGGTCTAGGGAGGAGTTCGTCCGGGGGGGTGTGCACCCTTCTTGGGAACCATATGGAACTAATCCCTCTAATGCTCTGGCTGTGAGTTGTTGATTTATGGTAGCATCGAATGTGCTCTAAGCCTAAAAATTTGCATGGAGAGTAGGAAACATCTATTCCACAATACAAAGAAATCGTTTCGGGAAATTCCACCCGAAGACATTTTTATTAAAATAATTAATTATTTTTAATGGATGCCTAATTTAAACTTAGGAAATTAAAATAATTAAAGGGTATTAATCAAACTGAGGGTGAAACTTCTAGAAGAAGGCAGAGATTGAGTCCAAATAATCTGAGCCGTTGATTAGAATCTAATCTGGGCCGTTGATTACTCAACTAGAGGATTATAAGAAGGACTTTGATGGGCATTTGGAAAATACATCGGAGAGAGATCAAGAGATCAGATTTCTAAGAGGGGGCACTGCAATAGTTGCTAGAGAATCGATCTAGGAGATTTCTTGCAGTGAGGGTTAGGGATAGTTTCCTGAGGGAAGTTTTCCTGGTTGTCGAAGATAGGTGTCAGAGGAGGTGCAAATTGCTCAAGTGAATTGCAGGAGGTAAAGATCATTGCTGGAACTAATTTCTAGAAGCAGTGCAAGTTCCAGATAGGGTCATATGCATTTCCAAAATAGCTAGTGCGTGTAGCAGGCAGGGAGTGTGAATTGCACTTTGGAGGCTGATTTGTTTTTGCAAAAGGAAACTTGGGTTTCCAGATTGATTTTGCCAGTGGAGGTATTGTATGTTGGAGCTTTTCCAATGAGAGGCAAGCTGATTGTATTTCTCAATTTTGCTTAAGAATTAATAATAAAACCCTCATCTGCAGAACTGGGTTTTCTAGGGACAGATTGTCCAAAAATATCGGTGTCAATTATTTTGTATGTGTGCATCATTTCTCAGTTCTTGTTATTATTTATGAAAATTGTAGTAGTGATTTAATCATTATTTTCTATAGTTAAATTTTTGAAGACAAATAACCTCTAGTAGATAGAAGATTAAATCCAATTGTTGCAATTAAGGAAATTTCACATATACATGGGTAAGAGGACCTTTCCAAGAAAGCAGATTAAAAAAATACTTAAATTTTCCCCGAAACCATGCCAAAAAATTCTTGGTAGACGATCATCTCCAAATGACATGCTCAATTGTTTTATCCTACCACAAAACATGCCCACAAAATTTGTACTAAAAGGTGTAGGTGAGGGATCGTGAATCACATTGGCTACAGAGATGTTAGGCATATAATTTTACTTTTCCTGGTTAAATGCAATCCACATCCACAATGGCAACAATTTCTACCATTTTACATTTGACAAGAAACACCAATCAATATCCATTTGTATTGTATCATTAAGAGGCTAGATCTCGATGATGGAAAATCTCCTTTGAATTTATTTTCATAATAATTTTTTCTCTTCGAGAGACAATGCTTCAAGAGTCAGTTTTAAGACACCTAATCCAAACTCTACATCATGGACGCTATTACTGGACCCACAATCCTCTATGGCTCCGAGATCTGGGGGCCAAGCTTGGTATAGACAGATTAGGCCCATAAGGAGAGAGTCCAAACCTTGCTTCTTAGGCATATCATCTGATGAAAACACATAGTCCTATAGCCCATTATTTCGGTAGAGTTTGGTGCCCATCCCTTCCGCCTTGATGTCATCTTTTTCTTGGTTTCTTTCCTCCAGAAAGTCAAATCTTTCAGAGATTCAGTTGTTGAGAGAGACCAGTACTGCTACCTTGTACTTTGTTCCTTGGTGGCCCTCGCTTCGACTCATCCCTTAGGCTGGACACGAGGTTGGTTCTCAATGTTTCTCGACTTCTCCAGACATTGGCCATCTACCCATAGCATCTTCCCCCCTTCAGATTCTCTCTTGTTGCCTTAGCCATCTTGTGTGCCCCAAACAAGTACCAAATCAGTCCATTAGAGAGGATATCCACAAATTGTACATCTAGGTCATGTGGACTCCCCCCCCTGGATGGGCGTGGGCCCGAAGATGTCCTTCTACCTTGAGCATTTCCTAGAGTTACAAGATGACATCATCGTCTACCCCCCATACACGTGCAAACATTGGATGTACTCACTCAGGATCCCTTTGGGCTAGCTTCAAGTTGGTTCTCATCAACTCCAAGCGAAGGCTGACCACCATATACCAAGATCTGATAGGATCTGCCAGGTGTATCACCTTCAGGTGCTAGAGACAAAGCAATACCTCATTTTTAGGTGCCCCTTATACTACGAGATCAGAGGATGCTAACACTACCTCTATAGAGATTCATGAAGATCCCTCTCCACCTTCTTTTGGTATCCTAACTAGAGATGCCTAACCCTCTTCATCAGACAGATTCAAACACATATCTCAGATCCTACATACCTCCAACCTCACTCGAGGACAATTTGGACGATCAAATCATACTTTCAGGTCAATCCAATTGATTGGAGCAACAAGCGACAAGCTAAGTTTTAGAGTATTTCAGATAGTAGAACAATGAGACCTCGGATGCCCCCCCAACCCACCCCTTTGGGAGGCTAACCAATATCCTTGAGACCATTGCGGAGGTGCCGAACAACACATCAATTCACTTATGTGAAAATTTGGAGACCCAAATTTCTACTGCAGCAATTGATTAAGTTTCTTCTATTTGTTAAATTACAAATCAAATTATTTACTGCATCCTACAACAAATACCGAAACTAATACATTGCAACCTTCACCAATTAAATTAAATGCAGAGATAAGAAACTGAGCAAGAAAGAAATACACAACACATGACACCGTTATTTTTGGACAAATGTCCTCGGAAAAACTCAATTCGGGAAAACCGGTGTAGTAGTTGAGGGTTTGTATTATTAAGTAGTAGTTTTCTGAATACAATTTGTTGGATGCCAATTGGCTATCTTATACAGAGAGAAACTAGGCAAAAAAATAGTGAGATGATCTCACCCTGTCACTGGAAGAATCGACACTGATCTGTGCTAGAGATGAGCCTCTGTGCTGCCTCTGCGTAGTTCTGCATCACTGCAGCTAGGATTGCGTTGCACCTCCTTCTGATCTTCTACTGGCTGGAAACTTTAGTTCTTTGGCTTCCTGGTCTCACACCTCGACTCTGGCACTAAATCTTGATTGTTCATTAGCAGAATTTCGATCTCCCTCTGAAGCTTTGTGTTGCCACATTGTAGCTCTACGCGGCCCTGTGTCAGCCTCTCTAGATGTCTTTCTACACTCTCTTCCTTATACTTTCCGGACCAGGAAAACTTCCCTCCGGAAACTATCCCTACCCTCACTGCAAGAAAGCTCCTCAATCGATTCTCTAGCAACTGCTCGCTGCTCTCTTGAGAAATCAATCTCTTGATCTCACTTGTTGTATCTTCCAAATGTCCATCGAAGTCCTTCTTATATCGTTGAGTAATCAACGACCCAGATTAAATTCTAATCAATGGCTCAGATCATATTGACTCGATCTACGTCTTTTTCTAGAAGATTCACACCCAGTTTTATTAACACTCTTTAATTATTTTAATTTCCTAAGTTTAGACTTAGGCATCCATTAAAAATAATTAATTATTTTAATAAAATTGTCTCCGGGTGGAATTTCCCAAAACAATTTCTGGGTATTCTGGAATACATGTGTCCTAGCCTCCTTGCAAATTTTCAACAGACCACCGGTCTGTCTTGTTCTCTAGGTATAGAGTCTAGAGTATGCTACTAAGCAGGCGACATTAGTAGGACTCAAGAGTTAGGAGCAGTGGTTGCAACAATAAATAAAACATAATGGAGCCTGGAGGTTGTTGCAATGCCATTTTTCCAGGCCAACAATCATAATGGTAGGTTTTCCTACTAGTTTTTTCATCTCATCTAACCGGGGAACTACCAAAGAGCCATTTTTGCAACTGCGAAAGAGTAATAGGGTATTCCTCTGTAGCACAAATCTAGTCAAAGTTCCAAGTTCCAATGATCAAAGTTTCATAGGTATTTCTCGGCATTGGACATCCTTTTTATTTGCTCTCTTTTGCTTTGTTTGCTTGTTTGTTGGAAAATAGATGCATGTATATCATAAAACCATAGGCACTGAAGGATGGTCTCTTCTACCATTGCTTTTTTCTCTTGTCAAAAATAGACCCACATTGAAATGTGATTATTTGCATGGGTATTTAAATGGACCCTTGAACTCCCAAGGAGGGGCAACAAGCTCATTATAAAATGGTGGTCTCTTAATGGTTAAAGTTTTGTTGCCTTGAAGTTTCTTAAGAACGTCTGCAAAGTGTTTGATAGAAACCCCGAACCAAAAATATTATGTTTTGGAAAAATCATTGGTTTGTTGGGGTAAGTTTGGCACTAGGCAGTAGCCTCTCTTTTTGCACCACTATAAACAACATTTCAACATTAATAATATGGAAGAGAGGACTCTTTGTTTGTTGAAAATTTGAAGTTTGAAGTCTGTATATGTTAATATGTTTGCTAATTGTTGGATAGAATGAATGAACCAAGTTGAATGGCCAATTGACATTTTCTCTTCATGTGGTCTTCAGGACTGGGTTGCTGCTAGTTGTTTTACACCACCTCGAATGAAGTTTATACTTTAATTTAAATAAATGATTTGTCTAACTTTAAGATGTAGTTAAGTTGGTCTATCTAGTGTTTATATGAAAAACAAATTCTTCCTCTTGAATACTATCTTGTCTTATTGCAGTTATAAATGTTCTTGTTATCTTGATACTTGGGTGTGAATCTGACTCTACCCCATTGACACATCCAACATGATGTATATATCCTTTTGTGTAAACAAATCTCAGGAAAAAATGGGGCTCAACACAACCAAAAGCAGCAAAACAATGCCTAATGTCTACATGTTGAGCAACAAGCAGTGGCAAGTGAAGATGCAACAATGTAGGTTTTAGGATATTGATATATATGTATATACCCTCATGATACATTGGGATATTCAAGACATGACAGTGAGATAATGGTTAAACTTAAAGTAGGTAAGGAGCATTAAAACACACAACCCCTAAAATACTAGGAATTTTAGTGGCTCAAGGCACTTTGCCACCAGCTAACAAATCTTGCATGGAATCCCCTACTGGAAAGAAGAAATGCATTAACGCGTTGAGGAAGTGTTTGTGTCACCGACTCGCTCATCAATTTCAATCCACCCAGACTGCGCACTTACTTGTTTCCTGGTGTGTTGCAAGTGGATGATAGAGCTATGTTCAAATGTGACCAAGACTTATGAGAAATTGATACTCTAGGTTTTTATTTTTATTTTTGGAAATCCATATCCTCACCATCAGAATTCCTCCCTTGATTTGTGATTTCAAAACACAGAGACTTGCAAGCTTTCCTCCCTTCAGGCTTTTATCTACATGGGATTCGAGGAATAGGAATGGAGAAGGTGGGAGATGGAATTGGAAGAGAGGTGAGAGAAACATAGTGAAAGTGACACTTAGATCAACTCACCTACACATACCATATCATAACTCAACTCATACCTTTCCACCTAGTTGTTGCTTCACTAGACTATCAAAATCATAGTGCAATTTTTTGACATATGGTCCGCTTGACATTGGCTTAACCCAACTCACAACTTATATGAAATACTAAGCTTAAATTCATGGGTTACAAATTGATTGGGTTACTAAGAATGGTACATACTGTGAAAATTCCTAATCCTCAAGGAACCCCTATTGCAGCAAATCTGAATCTCTACTTCACCTACTTGATTTTAATATACATTATCAAGTTATTCTCTGAATACTGAAGCAAATTACTTCTGTAGCCTACATTACTTTAAATTTGATTACATGAAACAGAAAACTAAGCAAAGAACAAGATACATAGGACACAGTGATTTTTGGACAAAATAGTCCTCGGAAAAACTCAATGTGGGAAAATTGGTGCAGCAACTCTCAGGGTTTTCTGTTATTAAGCAGTAATTCTGAATACAAATGCTGGTAGCCCTCTCGACAAACCAGTGACAGAAAATACAATGGCGGAAAAACTGAGTGAGTTTTACCTCACTTCACCTAACAGATTTCGGCTGATCTGACAACAAAACTGGCTAACCACAGCTACTTTTGCGCTGGCCCTGCATCAGCCTTTCAGGCTCTGCGTCATCCCTGCGCTGTCTCTTCTGCCCATTGCATCAGCTTTCCCGGTTGTTTCGGCAGTTCCCCGACAGTTCTGGCTTGCTGTGTGGAGTCAGCTACTGCTTCTGCACTAGCCCTTCTGGCTCTGCGTCAGGCCTACGTGGGCCCAGATTGGCCCAACGTCAGTCCTCATGGCTGTTGTGTTGCCTCCACTAGCTTCTCTCCACCTCTCTGTCAGTATTCTTGAACTGTCCCTGCCCCTTTACTGCAACTGATCACCTAGTTCGAATTTCTCAGCTTCCTAGCCCCAGAAATCAAACTCCAGATCAATTTGTTCTCTCCGTGTGTGTTTCTAAATGAACCCCAAGCCTCCTTATACTTTTCTCGTTGAGACTTCAACGACCGAGATTAAGTCTCTAATCAACGGCTAAAATTAAAACATGACTTGATTTGCCTTCTAGATCATTCTCACCTATATTTTGACTAATACCCATTAATATTTTAATTTTTCTAAGTTTAGACTTAGGAACCCCATTAAAAATATTAATTATTTTAATAAAATACAATCCGTGTATAATTTCATCAAACGGTTTCTGGGTTCTTTAAAACTCATGTGCCTTAGCCTCTCCACGAATTTTCATGGCTAGAGCACATCCGATGCTACCAAAAACTAACACTCCCTCTTAGCAACGAAAGTGCTCTAGTGACAATGTCCAATTGCATGCTGCTCTATCTCTAAAGCACCTCCTTTCCACACTGTTGCTGCCACCAACACTTTGCTGCTGTTGCAACTGTACTGCTACCCATGACACTGCCACTACCACTGTTGCATCTATACTACAACTCCCTCTCAAATGTTGCATCTGTTATGCTGCTAGTACTGCCACTGCCAACATTTGTACTGTAACTCAGTTGCTGAGAGAAGCAACTGAAAAACATCCAAAATTAACTGAACTTAACTGTGTTCAGCATAATACCATGAATGTTGGAATCTGACTGCTCTAGTCTCTGACCCTCTGAATCTTCTGCGCTGCTGCTGACTTCTGCACTATTGCTAACTTTGCTCTGTGCTGATCAGTCTCTGGTCTCCACTATTGCATCTGTCTCTCCAAAAATTCCACTACATCATCTGACACTAAGTCCATATCTCTACTGCTGAATCTCAGGCTCCCGTAGCAAGGAATTGATCCAAGAGGTGGACTCCTCAAGGATCCTGCCCACATGTAGTCCTCCCAACTAGAGTTCAATATCGCCCCATTTCCCTCCTGGAGATGCGTGGGCACTCATGACAAACTCATCTTCGTCAATCTTTGCTGGAGTGCCTTAGGATCATGTTTCTCATCCTTATCCTTTTGCTTTAGAGGACACTGGGATGCAAAGTGGCCCATCTTGCCACATCTGAAACATTTCACCTTCCAAATGTCCTTCTTCCGCTTCTGCTTCTGCTGTCCCTTTGATGCTAGAGCTGCATTCTCCCCCTCCTCCTTGGTCTTCGTGCCACTCCCATTGCTACCATTAAGGTTGACCTTAACCAGGTCCCTCCTTAATTCCTCCTGTTGAAGAGATGCCCACATCTCCTCCCATGAAGGTAGTCTTTCCCTGCCCAATATACTTTGGACGAAGACTTGCCATTCATCCGAGACTCCATTCAGGGCCGTCCTTACCATCGCGGTAGACTGAGGAGTAGACCCCACTGCAGCAAGCTAGTCTCTGGTGTCCTGAAGACGTTGAAGATAGGAGTTAACTCCTTCTCCCTTCTGCATCAATGTCTGTTGCAACTTTTGTTCCAAGTACATCTTTCGTTGTTCAGAAGAGCCTTCATACAGTGAATACAAAGCTTCCCACATCTCTCGGGCTGTATCTTTGCCCTGCATGTGTGAGACCACATGATCTCGAACTTCATCGAGTATGAACCTCTTTGCCTTCCCCTGCTCGGCCTTGTACTTCTTCTTTTGATCATTGCCAGCAAGAACATCCACAACACTCTTGACGTAGGCTTCAAGATCGTACTCCTCCAGAACAACTAAGATTCTGGTCTTCCATATGACATAGTTGGAAGCTCCTTCCAACCTGTCCTAATCTCTGAGCCCATGCGATGCCATCTCACCCAACTGTCAAACTGACTCCTCTAGTCACTGCTCAACTGCTCAGCAAGTGAGAAATTCGAACTTTTTGGCAAAAAGTTCTATGAGGAGAAAATTCACCTTCTATGTGTCTTCACTCTTTTTTGACGAATTTCTACCCCGATAGAAACTGCGTCCTTCAAGCACTGCGCTGAGGCTTTGCGTCACTCCTCTGCCTCTGCAAACTCACGAGTTGGAAATTGTACCTCTCTGTCGACTCTCTCAGAGAGAGATTTCCTCAAAGTCTCTCCTTCCGGGCAAGGATTGCGCAATCCCTTAAAGGGGATTCGAATTGCTGCCAAGTGCAGCTTTTGGCCTCTCTGCTCCATGCTGGATCTGCTCTTCCCATTTCAACATCAATCCTCTGATACCATGTGAAAATTCCTAATCCCCAAGGAACCCCTACTGCAGCAAATCTGAATCTACTTCACCTACTTGATTTTAATATACATTATCAAGTTATTCTCTGAATACTGAAGCAAAGTACTTCTGCAACCTCCACTACTTTAAATTTGATTACATGAAACAGAAAACTGAGCAATAACCCAATGTGGGAAAATCAGTGTAGCAACTGTAAGGGTTTTTTGTTATTAAGCAATGATTCTAAATACAAATGCTTGTAGCCCTCTCAGCAAACCAGTGACAAAGAAAATACAATGGCGGAAAAACTGAGTGAGTTTTACCTCACTTCACATGGCAGATTTCGGTTGATCCGGCAGCAAAACTGGCTAACCCCGGCTACTTCTATGCTAGCCCTGCGTAGGCCCTACGTCAGCCTTTCAGGCTCTGCTTCATCCCTGCGCTGTCTCTTCTGCCCACTGCGTCAGCTTTCCCAGCTGTTTCGGCAGTTCCCCAACGGTTCCGTCTTTCTGTGTGGAGGGCAGCTACTGCTTTTGGGCTGGCCCTTCTAGCTTTGCGTCAGGCCTATGTGGGCCCAGATTGGCCAGGCGTCAGTCCTCCTGGCTGTTGCAGTGCCTCCACTAGCTTCTCTCTGCCTCTCTGTCAGTATTCTCGAAGTATCCCTGCCCCTTTGCTGCAACTGATCACCTAGTTCAAATTTCTCAGCTTCCTATCCCCAGAAATCGAACTCCAGATCAATTCGTTCTCTTCGTGTGTGTTTCTAAATGAACCCCAAGCCTTCTTCTTATACTTTTCTTGTTGAGACTTCAACGACCGAGATTAAGTCTCTAATCAATGGTTGAGACTAAAACATGGCTTGATCCGCCTTCTAGATCATTCTCACCCATATTTTGATTAATACCCATTAGTATTTTAATTTTCCTAAGTTTAGACTTAGGAACCCCATTAAAAATATTAATTTTTAGTAAAATACAATGCGGGTGGAATTTCACCAAACGGTTTCTGGGTTCTTTAGAACTCATGTGCCTTAGCCTCTCCATCAATTTTCATGGCTAGAGCACATCCGATGCTACCAAAAACTAACACATACTAGTGTGACTCATCAACAAAATGGATTAAACAAGAATGCGAGCTCTATACAGGAAATAAGCTCCTTCGAACCAGGAATTTAGTCAACACACTAACACAATAAATCAATCAGAGATACATTAAATGCACCATAAACATAAACATAGATTTTACCCTACAAACTCGAACGGGGAATATGAAGGGTTTGGCTTGCAAACGATAGAGGGTTTGATAAAAGAGACATGAGTGCCACTTTTAGACTTTCATTTTCAAATACAATATGGCCAAGTCCATCCGTCACGCTTATGTTCTCATCAGGCAATGTAGGCTAAGTCGTGAATATTTCATCTAGGGGAAGAATGTTGGACTGTGGAGGTTTTGCCCTGATAAGGGCCTAACGTAACTCCAGATCAATTAAATCTTTTATAAGTATGACATAACCTTTAAGGATAATACTTATTTGAAGAAAAGCCTAGATTGGATTCCTTGACAATCTCAAAATGTCTCAGCGGAATATAAATTTTTGCTTCCAGGTTGAAAAGCTAGTTCATGCTTGGGTGTGAGTAGAGCTGAAGGCAGTTTTCTCCTTGTATATTGGGATGGACTTGATGTTGGTATATGTTAGTTAGCAAAACACAACTTTGTTGTTTTTTTGAATTTATTTCTATTGAAGAAGCCCAAAATATTTAGAATTCTGGTAGACAAGAGCTAGATCAACTATTTGAATTCGCTCTTACGTGTCAATGATGTCCCGATTGTACAAGTGTTATCATCCTTGGTACCCTGTTCACATAAAATATATGAATCGGTTTTGGAGATGCGAGGGTGGTTTCAAAGGTTCTCAAGTACAACCCTCGACATTAGCAACAATTCCTCCGTCTACACTTTGGTGAGGATGCCACCTCATTCATGATAGTTTTGAACTTCATTTTTCTCATTGCTCAATCTTATGCTTTTATTTGGATATTGATTCGCCAAGAGGCCTTTCTCTCTTTTAAATCAAACTTGGTTCTATTAATTTAGTTTGCTAACTAGAATCCTTCATTACTTCCATGGTTTGGGTATGCAATGATTTTGCAGGGCATCAACTCATGAAAACTTCAATATTCTAAAATCCTTTAGCATTTTCAGAATAATTAGCAAGGGGTTTTGTCTTTTGTTAGAGGGTATGAGTCTCATTGTGAATACCCCATATCTTTTAGGATTTCTGGATATTGTACCCAGGTATAGGGAATCTTTCCAGAATTAGTTAGACGTTGGGAGTTTCTTTTCTCTATGAGCGTTGAGCAAGCGAGATTTATTTTTATTTTTTATTTTTGAACTAGATTCCTCTTATGATGACAAGGCTAACATGCCTAGATTTAGCATGAAAACTATTCAATTTAGATGTTTGGCTAAGCATTTGCTAATGGCATTTATCTATTCCACTAAAGTTGCCAACTATTATTGTATGTGTTGTTGTACATCCACAAGTGCGAGCACAACCACTGGCATGTCTTGGTAGTACTTAAACCCCAGTGGGGACTATATTAGCTACACTACAGTGAGGACTATATTAGGCTGAATATGGAAGGCACCACAAGTGGTCCTTTTTCACAGGTCAGGCTATCTTAGGGAGGTGAACCATTAATCAAAACCACTAAAACTCCATGACGGGTGTGCTCCTCCATCAAAATGACCTAAGACTTATGTCAGGCCTAACCACTTATATGTTCCTCCATGGGATTTGAACCTTGGTGGGTAGATTGACAGGCAAGGCCACTGTCCTTAGGGCTAAACAATAACCTGATTGGCAAGGTGAAAGAACTTAAATTTGTTGTTTTCCCCAGATGTTTCTCATTTTGAGAAAAAACAGGCCTTCTGCTAGGATAATTATATGATCCTTGGCCTACTGAGTATCTTTGCAAATTCAATGCAATGTAGTTATCTTATAGTCCTATATGTCGACCCATAGCCATTATAAGCTGTTGGTCTAGGAAGTTGATAATCCAACCTGCTATTCCTATTGCTGGTCACCATTAGGCTTGTTGTCGCATAGAATGTCTAGGCATCGCGACAATGACTCAGATCAGGGGCTGTCACACTAATCTCCAATCACTCCGTTTGAGTTGTATCCCAATAACAGACTAAGGGGGTTATGGAAATGGAAAAAGGAAAGATTAGTTGGGAACCAACCACCTGGGAGATACAACTAAGGAACCAATACTTGTTTTAGATTGCGCAAGATTTTAAGGATTCAAAATGATTTGAAGAAAGTGATACCAATGCCTTGGGGAGTCAACTATCTTGCGACGAAAATAAGGTTCAAGTAAAAGATGGAAAACTGCTGCTGAAAAGACTCTACTGTCTTATATGCAAAATTTAAAACTATGTGAAACGCAAGGACTTGGTTAATTTTAGTTAAATGAGGGCCTAAAATTATTTCTGAAATGTGTTAAATGTTACTTAACTTAAGACTCAGAAAGGTGGTGATTTCAATGTGAAAGTAGGTACTTATACGAACACTGCAAAATGTAAAATCTGCACAAATAAATATTGAAATGCACAATGGACTGAAATGTAGAATGCTGGAATAAAACACCTTTAAATTTAAAAATTCATTTGTAAGAAATACTCAATCAAGATCATTAGTTGCATAAGTAAAACTAGATTAGTCATACTTGCATAAGCATGTAAAAAACAAATGAACTTCAGAAAATAAACTAAATGTTTTAAACTCAAATCACATTAATAAAATATCACTCTAGTAATCTGCTCTTATATCAAATGTTAAAAGCAACAATATATTCTAAAACAACGGTCATATAACCATGCAATATTTAGAAATTTCTATTTATAACAATAGAAAATTTTAAATGACAAACTGATAATTACAATTCAGAAAATTTATGAGTTTAATTCTTTCTGATCTATTGATGTATTTGATCTAAAAATCTTAGAAATAAACTACTGAACAACAGTGAAACAATTTTCAGAAATTTGTTTGCAAAAGTTACTGAAGCTATGTTCTATTTCTGCAATTATACAAGAGTAAAAATTTAAATTAAATCTGCTGCTAAATTTAGAAAATTTATGAGTTTAATTCTTTTTGACTATTTATTTATTTGATTTTAAAAACTCAGAAAATCACTAAAAAGAAACAGTGAAAATATATATTCAAAAAATAGCATGCAAAAGTTTCTAAAAGTAACTATTTTTCTTAAATGTAATGCAGTGAAAGATGCAAACTAATTTGCTACTAAATTTTAGATAACCAAAATTTTATGCCAGTGTTAATCTTGCTTTCAATTAGATCAATGAAAGAAGTAAGGGTTTAGAGGATGTCAATCAGTCAACCCCTAGGGGCTTGAAGACACTTGAAGATGCGCTGCCCATGTCACTGAAAATTCTCCAATGCAAATGGCAAACTCATAAATTTTTTGTTAAAATTTGTTAAACTTTTTAGCGAAACTTATGGAGAAAATTTAGTGACGAAGGAGGGTGAAGAAAGGGAGGCTGAAAGGAGAATGATGGGAGGTTGTAAGGAGATGGGAGATGGCCAGTGTGGGGCCTCAAGGCCCTAAAAAGATTTGCCCACGATCTTTTTGCAATTTTTCTTCAACCTACAAACAAAATGGAGATGCCTTTCGGGGTTTAGATCTCTCTCCGGAATCCACAAAAATCACTTGCAATTTTTAGATTTTTTTCCTACATAAATAAAAGACAGAAAACTCCAAAGCATGTATATACAAAAAAATGAAATACCCATAACCGCAATGAACTAGAAATTTGCTATTTACAAATCTACAATAATATTTTACAGATCTAGTAGATTTGCAGATCAAAGTCTTCTATTAGCCAGATTCAAACAGATTTTGCACAAAATATTTAGAAATAAATTTGAAATGTTAAAGAGACACAAGCGCAAGAAAAACCTTGTAAGTAAGATATTCTATAAAATGGCCTTAGAAATTAAAAAGACAGTGGACTCTTTTAGATTCTGCAAACTGAGAGTCAGTAGGTCCAGCTGAGGACTTTTCCAAACACCAAAATCTTGAATGATAATTTCTGCACACTTAGATCTGATTGTTAGATTAATAGAGATTTAAAAATGATCATAAAATCATCAAGAAATAGAGAAACCTGCTACTTCTATCAAATCAAAATGATATTCTAAAAACTCAGAAATCTGTACAAGATATCTGTACACATCAATTTTCAAAGGCTATTAACCAACAAATGAAAATAAAAGCAGCAAAGTATTAAGAACAATATTACCACATAAATCTGAAAGAGGAATACCATGATCCGAAACCCCAAAGTCTTTGCGTTTTATTAACCAGAAAAAGTTACAAGAGCTTTCTTAGAGCAAGTACACGATTTAGAAATCGGATCCAAATAATGGTGAGAGACCTCTCATTTATAGAAAAATTCTCCAACGGCTAGTTGGTTTGATCCCCGTCAAAACAATCTCAACTGTTGATGAAGATCAAATGATCTTTTAATCATCACCGTTGAAATAAAGTTACTTTTGAGGAAATTCGAATTTCACTTTTAATTTCCTTTTAATTAATTAAAAAATAATTATTTTGAGTTAATTGCTGCAAAAGGTTGACTTTGACTTAACTACTATGGCTCAAAGGTTCAAAATATCTTGAAATTTTCAATATTCTCTTGGTCGGGGACCTCCAAAAATTAAAAACTTCAAGACCTACGAATTTTAAATGTTGGAGAATTTAATTTTTCCTAGGACCTAAATTAATTAAATTTTTGGCTTTAGCATTTTAATTTATTGTAGCCAGAAATTTTAATTAATTGACTCATGAGGGGATTATTAATTTTTGCAACCATCTAATATTTAGTCGTGGTGTCTAACTATGAGGGACCGTGCACTAAATATTTTTTACATGAAATATTATATTTCTAACCCATGAAGGGGGAACACCCTTTCGTTATAAACCCTCAATAATTACCCATTTTTGCGACACAAAAATAATCTAGTAGACTAAGTGACTTGTAATAAAATAATCTAACAAAATAGTTAGAATTATTTCCAAATCACTTTTACAAAGAATCGATAAATAATATTATGACTCATTTAAAATCACGACGACAAAATCCACCCTAGCTTTGGGGTGAGGCTGGAGGGAAAATCTCTACCGATCATCCGTGTTTAGAAACACGCTTGAATCAGTGAAACCAAAAACCTCTTAGGATAGAAATCATTATCAAAAAAATAAATTTACCTAGGTTGTTACATACATTTGTCTTACTAGGATCATTTACATTACAAAATGCATTATGGGTTTACAAAACTCCAGTGTACATATAGCTGATAATGATGAATCTATGGATCATCTGAGTGCTCAGACATGATGGAAATCTATGCGCGAAAAGATGTATAGCTATGGGGTAGTTGACATGGAGTGGTCAACATCTGGCTCTACTTAGGGACATGTTGCTTCATCGAAGGAATGTGAGAATCCAGAATTTGCACCCAAAGGAAACATAGAATGACATAAGAAGCATCCATCCAAACATAATCCAAAAATCTTCATATAACATTATATAAAATAGAAGCTCTGTAACAATTCTACAGACATGAAATGTAAACTTAATTTAAGAACATAAATAAAATGCTAAAATGACAAGTTGTAAGGTTAGAGATACAATACAAAGGATGCCCTTGTGGCATCAGATGTGTTCAATATAGTGCATACTGAGCATTTGCCAACTTTCAGGCAGATCAATTGGTTGTTTCTCTGATGTGCCATGCCCAATCCTGCATATCGAAGGACTTTGACTTATCCCAATGTTGTGTTGTTCTCAACCATCAATTGTATCAAACCTCTTCCTTCTTTTCTTCTGCTTTGTACATTTTCTTTCGTTAGGTTGATATGTTGATGATGATGTGGTCGACGCACAATTTCCTTCTTGATCCGAAAAATGCTCATATGGAAAATTTGGAATGTTCAAGATTGTTGTGACCTGCACTTCTTTATTTTCATGAACCTGATCTGTTATGACTGGTGGATCAACCTCGCAAGCATCAACCTGATTCTTATCAATTTCCCTTTTATCTGGGTCACCTTCAATTAGCCACTTTTCAATGGAACAAATGACCTCCTCATAATAAGATGGAGCTTATTGCAGCGGACAAGGAAGCTTATGATCTGTTGACGTTTCCATGTTTCTTTCATCCTCTGACCCATGTTGAAATTCCTGTATCTGTATCTTTTCCATTACTTGCAACTTATTCTGAAGAGTGATCTTTTCAATTGTTATGGCATCCATCTGGTTAGAGTGTTCAACCTTCATAACACTGACTTCCTTGACATGGTTTTCCTCCATGGTCAATAACTTATTCTGAAGACATATCTGACCAACTTCCATATCTTTTCTTACTTTGTCATTATCTGCTTTTATGGTCATCAAGTAATTTTGCATAGAGCTTATTTCTCTGTCATGATTAGCTTTCATGGTTTCCATTTCCTTAGCATGTTTTGCTCTCATGATAAGCAAAAAATTTTGCATGGAAGTCATTTCTTTGTCATGATCTGCTTCCATGGCTTCTATCCTATTTTGAAGATTAATCTGGTTAACTTCAATGTTCTGAATCATTTGTGTAAAATTGAGTTTTATGTCCTTAATCGTCTGAAGATGTTCATGATCTTCTATAGGCAATGATATTCCTTACCAACAACATTAATTTGATTGCTCGTCCCTGCCATTCTACTATCTATGATTCTTTTGACAACATGGCAAGTAGCCTCTTCATGAAGAGCATCATAGGCCCTACAATAAGGCGGAGCCTCATCTAGAAGATTGGCAGACTCAAGTGGATTTGGTGGTCTCTGCTCATTAGATGGGCCTTTCTTATGCCAGGTATTATTATTATTTCTAGGTTGGAAACTTTGTGCTTGAGATCTTTCCATTTGAACCAACCTAGCCTGCATGGCACTCATTTCCTTAGCATTATTAGATATTAACTTTGTTTGATTAAGTTCCATGCTTTCAAGCTTTTGCATCAATATTTGCATAGGGTCATCATTAGATTCATTGGATTCTTTCGATTTACTTAGACCCTCATCAAAACCTGAAATTTCAATCTTCCCATATGATTTCGTATCCTTTTCAATTTCCTCGGCTAAAACCGAGGTAGCCATATAGTCATTAGTTTTAGCTTGCCTCAACTCATAAGAAGTATCAGCATCAAAGGCATCAACATAAAAATCCGAAAGACCTAGCAGGAGGTTTATATTCTTGAGGTAATTCTTTAATAATACCATTTAACCTCTTATTAAATTCCTGTACAGTTTCATTTTCTTTCTTCTCTATGACGCTGATAGCTTTAACCAAATGTCTTTCTTCTCTTATGTCTCCATACTTATCCTTAGAGGCATTAATAATCGATTGCAATGAATTAAACGAATTGTTAGGCTTTTCTAAAAACCAATCCAGAGCATCTTCCTCTAAGGAAAGAACAAAGAGGCTCATTTTCATATCATCATGATTATAGTCAGCTCCTCTAGCATATTTACCCAACCAAGAGCTAAAAGATGTTAGATGAGACGTAGCACTAACCACATTATTTCCTTGGAAAAAAAGGCAACTTGTCAAGGCCATTGTTAGGAAGGTCATTTGGATAACCTTGAATGTTAGCAAAGTTACAAGGGGCAAACAAGTCCATGATGTTTTGCTCAAAGGGAAAAGGAGGGGCCAAATGGATGCTAAAGAGAGAGATCCTTGCTCAAGAAAATCAATAGATCCACAAGAAGTGAGCTTCTAGCAGAAATTCTTGAAAAAAATGAAAGAAGTGGAGTCGCCACTTGAACATGAATCTAGCTCCAATATTCAAAAGGAAAAAATCAAAAGGTTAGTCAGGGAAAAGCAGCTGGATATCAGGGAGGGCTTCTTGTCTGAGAAATAATGGATGAATAAGTAGACTCCCCACCCAAACAAGAAACCAATTGAAATGTCCAGGTGTTGAAGGTGCATATAGAGAAGATGAAAGGATTAGTGAGAGGAAAAAGATAAAGCGATGAAAATATGAAGAGATGAAATGGTGCTAGAAAACGTGGCGTTGATGGGATAAGAAATGATGAAAGATTAAATGATTAGAAAAATATCATGAGAACTAAGGACAGAAAAACTCTGTCCCCGACAACGACGCCAGAAAATGTTGTCGCACAGAATGTCTAGGCACCGCAACAACGGCTCATATCGAGGGCTGTCACACTGATCCCCAATCATTCGGTTTGAGTTGTCTCCCAATAGCAAACTAAAGGGATAGGCCCTATGGAAATGGAAAAATGAAATATTAGCTGGGAACCAACCAACCTGGGAGACACAACTAAGAAACTAATACTTGTTTTTAGATTACGCAAGATTTTAAGGATTCAAAATGGTTTGAAAAAAGCGATACATTGCCTTCTGTAGTCGACTATCTTGAAAAAAAATAAGGTTCAAGCAAAAGATGAGAACTGCTGCTGAAAAAACTCAACTGTCTCATATGCAAATGCAAAATTTAAAACTATGTGAAACGCAGGGACTTGATTAATTTTAGTTAAATGAGAGCCTACAATTATTTCTGAAATATGTCTCAAATATTACTTAACTTAGGCTCAGAAAGGTGATGATCTAAATGTGAAGGCATGTACTTATACCAACACTGCAAATGTAAAATCTGCACAAATAATTACTGAAATGTAAAATGCTGGAATAAAACACCTTTAAATTTAAAAATTTATTTGTATGAAATACTCAATCAAGATCATTAGATGCATAAATAAAATTAGATTAGTCATATTTGCATAAGCATGTAAAAAACAAATGAGCTTCAGAAATTAAACTAAATGTTTTAAATTCAAATTACATTAATGAAATATCACTCTAATAATCTGCTCTTACATCAAAAGTTAAAACCAACAGTATATTCTAAAACAACAGTCATGTAACCATGCAATATTCAAAATTTTTTATGTATAACAATAGAGAATTTTAAATGAAAAACTGTTAACTACAATTGTGAAAATTTCCGAGTTTAATTCTTTCTGATTTATTGATGTATTTGATCTAAAAAACTTAGAAATAAACCACTGAACAACAGTAAAACAATTTTTAGAAATTTGTTTGCAAAAGTTATTGAAGCTAACTTCTATTTTTGCAATTATACAACAGTAAAAATGCAAATTAAATTTGTTGCTAAATTCAAAAAATTTCCGAGCTTAATTATTTTTGATCTATTGATGTATTTGATTTAAAAAACTCAGAGAATTACTAAAAAGAAACAATGAAATAATATTCAAAAAATAGCATGCAAAAGTTTTTGAAAGTAATTATATTTATGAAATATAATGCAGTGAAAGATGTAAACTAGTTTGCTGCTAAATTTCAGATAACCAAAATTTTATGCCAGTATTAATCTTGCTTTCAATTAGATCAACGAAAGAGGCAAGGGTTTAGAGGATGTGCATCAGTCAACCCCTAGGGGCTTGAAGACACTTGAAGATGGCTGCCCAGGTTACTGAAAATTCTCCAATGCAAATGCCAAACTCAGAATTAATTTTTTTAGGGAAATTTATGGAGAAAATTTAGTGATGAAGGAGGGTGAAGAAAGGGAGGCTGAAAGAAGAATGATGGGAGGCCATAAGGAGGTGGGAGATGGCTAGTGCAGAGCCTCAAGGCACTAATTTTTTTTTTTTTTTCCCACGATCTTCTTGCAATTTTTCTTCAACCTGCAAACAAAATGGAGATGTCCTCCGAGTTTTAGATCTCTCTCCAGAATCCACAAAAATCACCTACAATTTTCAGATTTTTTCTGCACAAATAAATGGCAGAAAACCCCAAAGCATATATATACAAAAATATGAAATACCCAAAACCCCAATGAATTATAATTTACTATTTACGAATCGACAGTAATATTCTACAGATCTAGCAGATCTACAGATCAAAGTCCTCTATTAGCCAAATTCAAACAAATTTTGCACAATATTTAGAAATAAATTTGAAATTTTAAAAAGGCACAAGCCCAAGAAAAACCTTATAAGTAAGATATTCTATAAAATGACTTCAAAAATTAAAAAGACTGGGATTTTTTAGATTCTACAAATTGAGAGTTGGTCCAACTGAAGACTTCCTCAGACTTCCAAATCTTGAGTGATAACTTCTGCACATTTAGATTTTATTGTTAGATTAATAGAGATTAAAAAATGATCATAAAATCATTAAGAAATGGAGATACCTGCTACTTCTATCAAATCAAAATGATATTCTAAAAACTTAGAAATCTGTGCAAGACACCTGTACATAGATTTATCCTCAAAGGCTATTAACCAACAAATGCAAATAAAAACAACAAAGTATTAAGAACAATATTACCACATAAATTTGAAATAGGAACACCACGATTTGAAACCCCAAAGTCTTTGCGTTTTATTAACCAAAAAAAATTACAAGAGCTTTCTTAGAGCAAGTACACGATTCAGAAATTGGATCCAAATAATGGAGAGAGGCCTTTCATTTATAGAAAAATTCTCCAATGGCTAGTTGGCTTAATCCCCATCAAAGTAATCTCAATCGTTGATGAAGATCAAATGATCTTTTTAATCATCACCATTGAAATAAACTTACTTTTTAAGGAAATTTAAATTTTCACTTTTAATTTCCTCTTAATTAAATAAAAAATGATTATTTTGAGTTAATTGCCAAAAAAGTTGATTTTGACTTAACTACTATGGCCCAAGGGTTCAAAATATCTTGAAATTTTCTATATTCCCTTGGCCGGGGACCTCAAAAAATTAAAAACTTTAAAGCCCACAAATTTTAAATGTTGAAGAATTTAAATTTTCTTAGGACCTAAATTAATTAAATTTCTGGCTCTAGCATTTTAATTTATTTTAACCATAAACTTTAATTAATTGACTCATGAGGGGATTATTAATTTTTCCAACCCCCTAATATTTAGCCATGGTGTCTAACTATGAGGGACCATACACTAAATATTTTTTACATGAAATATTACATTTCTAACCCATGAAGGGAGGACACTCGTTCATTATAGACTCTCAATAAATTATCCATGTTTGCGACACAAAATTATGATCTAGTAGACTAAGTGACTTGTAATAAAATAATCTAACCAAATAGTTAGAATTATTCCCAAATCACTTTTACAGAGATTCGATCAATAACACTAGGACTCATTTAAAATCCTGATGACAAAATCCACCCTAGCTTTGGGGTGAGGTTGGAGGGAAAAACTCTGCTGATCATTCGTGTTTAAAAACACACATGAATCAGTGAGACTAAAAACATCCTAGGATAGAACCCAGAAAGCGTTTTGGGAAATTCCACTCAAAGACAGTTTTATTAAAATAATTAATTATTTTTAATGGGTCCCTAAGTTTAAACTTAGAAAATTAAAATAATTAATGGGTATTAATCTAACTATTGGTGTAACTTCGAAAAGAAGACGCGGATCAAGCAAAAATGATCTTAGCCATTGATTAGCTTCTAATATGGGTCGTTGAATGTCAATGAGAAAATAATTTAAGGAGGCTTGAGGGTCATTTGGTAAACACACTCAGAGATCAAGAGATAAAATTTCTGAATTGAGAAGTTCTCAGGAGGAAGTTCTGATCGAGGAGATTTCTTGTAGTTGAGGGGTAGGGATAGCATCCGGAGAGAGAGATTTTCTCAGCCGAAGAATCATCAACAGAGAGAGGCAGAGAGTGATTTAGCAACTCTCGCGTAGAGGCTGATGTAGGGTCACGCAGAGTCAGCGCAGAGGGTGAAAGAGAGTGCGAGATTTTGCTGGGCAGAGTCAGTTTCAGAAGCTGGGAGCAGGGGTGTGAGACCGAGAGGCTGAGAGCAGTGACTCCGGGCATCGAATCGATCAGATGGATGTATGACGTAGTGTCTAGAGTGGTTGATGCATGGACTGTGCAGATGCAGTGCAGGGCCTACCAAAGGCACCTCATCCAGTGACTGGACCAGCCGGGATTTTTCTCAGTGATTGTGTTAGGTAAACTTACAAATCTTTTTGCCAGTATTTCTCTCTGTAACTGAATAACCCGTGAGGTATTCAAAGATGTATTTAGAATTTGCTACTGCTTAATAATAACAAACCCTCAGATTTGCTGCATCGATTTTGTCATATTGGGTTTTTCGAGGGACAATTGTCCAAAAACAACGGTGTCCTTTGTGTTGTATTTTCTTTCTTGCTCAGTCTCTTGTTTCTGCATAATATTTAAGTAAGTGAAGGTTGCAGTGTATATGTTTTGATATTTGCCGTAGGAAACTGCAAATAATTTGGTTGATTAATTTAACAAATAGAAGAAATATTATTAGTTGCTGCAGTAGGGATTTCGGTTGAGGAATTTTCAAAGTGACTTGGTCTTGGGAGGAATCTAGTGTTAAGGGTCTTTGTCATGGTCTTAGTGTTCGTCTATTGAAGATCTATAAGAAGAATTTTGTTTGGGTTTTCCTCTCAAAGAGAAGTTTTTTCCTTAACTGACAAGCCTATATAATGTGTCTCTTGCCTTTTACTGTTCATGATTTGGTAATTGTCTTGACGAAAAGAACACGATAATAAATCAAGAAGAGAAGATCGTAATGAAGAAATAAAAAGACTATCACAACCAATTATCATAAGTAGAGAAATCAACTATCTTCTGTTGCCCTAGATCTCTGTTGTAACGGCTACAACCACCCTCCAAAATTTTGCCTTCGCTTTGTTTTGGAGCCTCCCTCCTCAAAATATTAGCAGCTTGTCTTGTAATGCTTAGGTACTTGTGTTTTCATTTAAGTTTATCTTTCACTTTGTAGCTTGTGTTCGCTTACTTGCTTTGTTGACTATCCACACGCTGACCCCCCATGATTTGGTTTGCATCCGGTTCTTGCGCTGTCTTGACAAACTGTGTAGTCCTGGAGGGAAACCTGCTTTGCTATCAAGAATTGCACAAAGTAGGCCGGCGGTTAGCTTTGCTTTCCAGAATTGCGCAGAGCAGCCCGATAGTCAATCTCGCTCTTTAGAATTGCGCAGAACATCCTGACAGTGAGCTTAGGCTCTAAAACTGCACAGACTCAACCTAGGAATTGCGCAGAAGCATTCCCTCAGCGGTTGTCTGATGCATGTGCTGGCAGGTTGCCCGGTTCCCTCCAGAATTGTGCAATCTTTTTGGGAAATGCATGGCAGTGCCCTGAAAAAGCAAGAAGCTAAGAGGAAAAGCATCATTACACAACATTTTGTCATTGTCCCTATACTCCCCGTCTACGATCATGGAGGACCTCTACAATGTACTTGACATGCTTTCCCATCATGAAGAAACTCCTAGTATGTCCCTCTTCATGAGCAGAATAATTCCCCTTTACATCTTTTCCCAAGAATCTTCCTTCTATCCCAGTTTACAAGACCAATGCTACTGACCAGTTTTCTCCTTGCACCGGTTTACAGAGGTTAAAACTAGCTCTCGCTGTTTGGATCGAGTGAGCCATTTTCCAGTCATGCTGATCCTCTTTTGGAAGGTTTTTTAAATAAGGAGCCGAAGCTTCCATGTCTAGAAGCTTTGTAACGGAAGTTTGGTAGATGGTTGGGCCGGATAGAGCAGAGGAAGTCAGTTTGGGCTCTTTTCCCCTATTAGGATGGAACAACCTCAAGAGATAAGACCTTCTCCCATGATGAAAGGAACCATCTCCCATCCATATTAAGCTATATAAACCTCTGTTTTTCCCAAGCAAAAGCTAGTTGGAGTTTTAGAGAAAGCTTGAATAATCAACAAGTCATCTATAGCTTGTAGCTTTCTAGTGTATGTTTGAGGGAGAATAGTGTGATTTTGGTTTGTTTTGAGACTAGAGGGAAAGAGGCCTTAAAACTTCTATTGTTGGGGCTATCCATGAAGTGCTAGCAGAAGTGTAGGAACCCAGATATGTCAGAGGAGACCAGCAATGTCAAGGCACTAGTTGGAATCTTTTTTATGATTTTTATAAATGCAACTATTGATTGATTTCCTACATGAAGTGTCATTTTACATCTTTATGGCTTAATGTTCCTTGACCTATTAAGTAGGCTGAATACAATATTGTATGCTATCATGTTTGTTGTTGTTGTTGTTTGCTTGTTTCAGGTATTCGAAGGAAGGAAATGAAAGATAGTTGGAGTGAGGAAGCAGGATCATCACCAAGAGGAATAGCATTCTAAGAGGTAGGCCCTCTTAATTGATTCTAACTTGAGGAAATTTTCCATAGATTGTTTGTTTGTGGTTAGACCCGCTCTCTCGGGCTAGATGAATTGTTTGTGTCCGCACTGAGAATTTACCTGCACCACAAATTGGCAACCATATTGGGGAGTCAATCCTTCTGTTTGATTGATTGTCATTTTATGGTTTTGTGTGAACTTTTCTAGTATCACCATTTCCCTTTAGTGTTCTCTCATTTGGCTGGTTTACTGCCCAGAGCCTAAAATTTACAGTGGCAAGTCTGGTCTTAGCCTTTGAAAATTTTTATTTTTTTCCTTGAATCCTCGGTCAACGTGTTTATTTTTCTGATAGTCACGCCGATCAGCGCGAGTTTCTCAAAAACAGTCGCGCCGACCCCCTTTTGGCGTCTGTTGTCAGTTAGGCAGTCGCGCCAATTCCTCTAGGTGAAGATCAGGGTTTATCCCAGATCATAGCTAGTGTGTCTTGCCCTTCTGATTTCTGTCTCTCAGGTTGTTTTGACTGTGTTCTCCCTGGCTAGAAAGCTCTTTTAGCTTGGTTTGTATGATTGGTTGATTTTCATTTTCTTCACTTGGTTTCTTGAGTTCTTGGATGATGTATAACCCTAGGGCATCTAGGTCGTCACCCATTCACTTGTTTGCATGCTCAAAAAGTCAAGTCAATAGTCAAATTTGCTCCTTGCATTTTGTTTGATTAGTCCTTTTGTTGCTTTGATTTCCATTTAACAAGTTTGAAAATTTCCATTTAGTGTTTGAGCGTCTCTTTTCGGGCACAGATCACATTGCCCATCTTGTTTTTGGTTCAGTCTTTGCTTCATTAGTTTTGAAAGGAATTCTCTTTTGTGCTTTGTGTTTGCTTGTGATTGATTGTATTGATAATATTTCACTGAAGTGTTTGTGAAAGATTCATTCCGTCATTTCATTGAAAAATACAAAATTCTAGTTTGCTGAATCAATATGTTACATTAGTTAGCATCATTGAAAGCTAGAGTTGCATCATCACTTGCATTGGAAAAGAAATGAATTCTCTTTTCTAGTGAAAGGGCTACTTGAAGTGCATTTGATAGGAAAGTTAGGAATTGGAAAGAGTTTTTTCATCATTTTGTTTTCAAAAGGTGAAATAGTGAAAAAGTCATTTTGCTTTGAATTGCTTGTTTTGTTGCATTTGAGTTTGTGTTCTACTCTCATTATTGTAGACAATTCATCGAATCGAAAGGGTCTTGTCTCATTTAGCTGCATATAGGTGTTTTTAAGTCGCATCGATAAGGCCTGAAAACCGAGACGTAATTTCAAGATAAACTCTAAAATGTACTCAATTAACCTAATGCGCATTTGAAATCTAACGATCACATTTTAGAAGGTCTAGACTAGAGACGTGTTCCGACATCTTAAAACCTAGCAGTTGTTGTTCGCTTCGGCACTAGACATCGCTAGTACGAATTTGTGCTCCCCGTACCGTTGAGTATATAAAGGGAGACCCCACTAGGTTGCAATCATTTATCCATAGGAAGCCAAGTCTGCCGCCTTGTAAACGTGATACACTGAACACAACATTCGGGGAGATTGCCTGCCCGTACTTCTCGGTTTGCTGAGAGATATTCTGCAGTTCACGGTTGCCTGGTAATCTTTTTTACCTAGATCATCCTGAGTAGTCATTTTGATCTTTTTGACTCCCTAAATATAAAAGATAACCCAAGTGCTTGTCTTTTTGAGCTCGTTTCAAAACGAAAGTGATAGAGTCACATTTGCTTATTTCTCGACTCTTAAAACATGAAAAAGCACCAGTTTGCTTTTGTGTCTTAAAAAATTGCAATGTTCCACCAAGTTTCGGGGATGAGGAGGCGAGGGAACGGGGATACGCAGGAGCGGCCTATGCAGAAGCTCCCCACCAATTTTTAGGAAACGTGGGGGGACGTCAGGGTCTTAAAAACTTATAAATATAAAATATAAAAAGAGGAATCATATAATTGAAACAAATTTAAAACGAAAATCATGATCATTGATATTATTATCATATAAATTATAATCATACATCTTACATGTAATTTTGTAACTGTACAGTGTGACTACTAGTCTATTAACTTACTAACAATGCACACTGAAAATAAATTATAAAATTATAAAAGTTTAAAGTTTTAAACTTTAAACTTTAAACCATATTGATGTTCCACTTCCAACTATGAACATTGAATATTGAATAATATAAAAGTCAAGTCTGATACATCAACGGCAGCGTTCCGTTCAACGGAGGAGTAGATAGAAGGCTGCTTGGCGATCGCGGCAGTGTTCAATTCAACGAAGGAGCAAACTGAATATGAAATGCGAAATGAACATGATATAAACCCTTCCCGGTCGGTCAACAAATATTAAAAATTACGATTTTTTCGTTTCATAAAAAAAAAATTGCGAATTTTTTCTAGGGAAACGACCCCTCAAGACCCCTTAAGACACCTTTTGCCTAGGAAACGACCCCAAATGGAGGAAACAACTCCAAAAATGGAAGAAACGACCCCTTTCAAGTTTCCTCGCACACCTTGTTTTTTGGGAGTATGGGGAAACATCCCCCTCTCGTCCCCAAGTCCTCGGAGCGCGAGAGAGCTAGGAAACTCGACCCCCAGGTGGGGGCACCCGACCCCATGGAGCACTGAAAAATTGTTTCCCATGATCTTATAACATCCCTATTAGTCTTTTTTAGACCATATCGTGAGTATACCTTTAAATACATTTTAAAGCCCTTGAAATCAATCTGTCTTTTGGTTATTTGAGACAAAATCATCGTGGCTGAACCAACTGGTTCGCCTAGTTTCTCTTCCTCTCCTCTTTTTGAAAGATTGTCTGAGGAGTCTTTTCCTGAATTGCCACAGTCGCTTGAGGACCAAGGTGTTGAGCTTGGAATTGTTCTGAATATTCAACCTTTGTCATCTCGTCGTCCCCCTTCAGATACTGGGTCACTTTCTGACATTGGCCTGGAATCCTCGGATGACCCTATCTAGACTCCCGAGAGTCCGTCGACTTCTGAAGGTCAGCTTGGACTGGTTGTTTATCCTCCGAATCCTTTGTTCGATCCTGTTGTGATATCACTGTAGTGTTCGTACAATCCGTACGATCAGCTGGGTATTCCTTTGGAATTATCCCCTCAAATATCTTCGGTAGTTTGTCGTCGTCTGTTTTCACCCATGAAATTAGAAGGCGAAATCCCCGTCTCCTCTCCAGGTCACTCGGAGGTTTCCACTCCACGCACAGTCGAGGAGCAGGAATATCCTTTCCCTCCTGAAGGTTTCCCTTACACGAGAAGCATTCCAACTAGTGTTCATCCTGAGTTACCGCGTAATTACATGACTTTAGCTCAGTTGGTTTCAGGCATGCCTACTGCCTCATCATTGTATCACAACCCTATTTGGGCATCTGGCGCTATGCCTACCATAGGTCCATTCATTCAAACTCGACCTCCCAACAGACAGTGATTTCTGTAGTTACTTCAGTCCCGGTGCAACCCACCATTCCCAATCCTCTTGTTTCGTCAGTTCAGGTAACCCCTCTGGTTCAATCGACGATCTCGAGTCATGTTGTTTTCAGTTCTCTGATCCCTCCAGTAAGTGGCAGGCTTTCCCACTGCTTGGGGGGCAAAGTCTGAATGTTTCTATGATGTCTGGCACAACCAATGTGAGTGGCTCACAACTTCACATGGTTGGGATGAACCAACCCTCTTCGGGTGCCATTTCACATCCTGCTGGTCCTGATGGATCAAGTAATGTCCAATACCAACAATCCAATGTTGGTCCGTTTGGTCAAGTCATGTCCAATACCAAGAACCCAATGTTGGTCCTTCTGGGTCAAGTCACATCCAGTACTAGCAGCCCAATATGGCTCAAGGTCAATACCAACCTCCTTATGTTCCATATGGTTCACAAGCGATGGCTAATCCGTCATACATCCCTCAGCCTGGACCTTATCTCTAGCCTAGTCCGTTTGCCGCGCCCGGTGGGTATGGCCAGATACAGTTTGGGAACTTTCAGGCTGTCATTATGGGAACTGTTCAAGTACCTTTGCAGCAAAAAGGACAACTCCTACAGCAACAAGGGCAACCTTCGTTGCAGCAAGGACAATTCTTGTAGCAGCAAGGGAAACCTTCGTTGCAGCAAGGGAAACCTTCGTTGTAGCGAGGGCCATCCATGCAACAGCAAGGTCAGATGATGCCGCAACAAGGACAATTGCAACAACCGCAGGGGAAACCCTCGCAACAGTTGCAGCAAACCGTGCAGCCGCAAATGAAGTATGCGCGGCAATCCTTCCAGCCTATGCCTTCGCAAGGTCAAACTCTGCAGCCGCAGGGACATCCTTTACGGCCGCAAGGTCAACCCTTGCAGCGACAAGATCAACCCGAACAACAACGGCCCTTATACTCATATCAACGGGGTCAACCCTTGCAAGGGCAAGGCTAGGGTCAAGTCTTGCAGCAGCAGGCGCAAAATCCTTATGTCCAAGGGCAACAGGTTCAGCCTCCTTTTGTCCAAGGACAACAAGTCCAAAATCCTTATGTCCAAGGATAGCAAGTGAAAAATCCTTACGTCCAAGGGCAGCAGGTCCAAAACCCATTCGTCTAGGAGCAGTAGGTCCAAAACCCTTATGCTCAGGGACATCAGGTGCAAAATCTACATGTCCAAGGTCAGTAGGCTCAACAACGTTTTAACCAGTATGTTGCTTATCAACAGTGTCTGGCCGGGCAGTTCCAAGGTTTTCAAGGTCAAAATCCTCCCTACGGGCAAGGTAACCTACAATGGGGGCAAAATGAAATGCCTCATGGACAAAATCCTCCACTTTGGGGACAAAATCCTTACCAACAGGGATGGGCCCTGCCAATTGGACCCCCTTTTTGACTTCAAATTCCTTTCAATACTCAATTGCCATTCTTGGCTACGCTGGATTTTCTAGACGTGTCTAGACTCACGAATAACCCGATTCTTCATTCGCCATACTGGGCTCCAGTTCTGTCCAAGATTCCGAGCAATTGTCTGAAGTTTGAAGGAAAAGCGAAAGAGGATCCTCAAGCCCACGTGATGACATATCACCTCTGGTGCTCCTTGAATTCTTACGTCGATGACTCCATTCGTCTTCTCCCTTTCCAATGAACTCTTACAGGGGCTGCAGCCAAATGGTATATCAAGCTACCTCGGAATACCTATCATGACTTTAACACTCTCGCCATGGCCTTTCTCACACATTTCCAGCTGCTGGTTCGCTATGAAACTGGAACCCATCTGTTAACGTTGCTCAAGCAAGACACTGCGACTCACATCTCGGATCACATCCATGAATGGAGACGTAGGTGCCGTCTGATTAAGTTGGAAATTGCTGATCAGTTGTTGACCGAGTGGTTCACCAAATCATTTGTCAACAAAATTGCTGAGGACATACTATGGGTGGATGCGTCACTGAGGAATAAGCCATCGTGCGTGCCCAATATCTAGACCTTCTCTATTCATAGTTCGACATGTTATATTATGTGTTACCTGATGCGCCTTCCCGTCAATGGAGTAATTGGTTCAGTGACTCAGACCCCTGCAAAATCTTCTTCCAAACAGAAGTCGGTCTCCAACACTGCTCCCAATGATTCCTCTTACAATGCATTCGATCCTGGTAAAACCTCGGAGGTTCACGCTGTCCACTATACCACATCGGATAAATCCTCTAAAGGTACCAAGAAAGGAAAAGGCAAGGGTAAAGCTGATGCCCCAAAACAGAATCTTCCTAAGTCATCTACTGGTGATGCTTCCGAACAAAAACCCAAGTATCCATGCCTCATCTGTGAGGAGGATCACTATTCTAAGGATTGTCCCAAATGGTCTGAAGTTAGTCGTTTGCTCAAAGGGACCCTAGCTGTCCTGAAAGAGCCCTTTCCGTCCCAACAGACTCAAATGGTAGACCAAACTCAGTCATCCGCTTCCTTGGGTTCACAAGTGTTCATGTTGGGTACCCCGATCAATGTGGCTACTAGGTCAAAAGATTATCAAACTCCTACCCCATCGGCAGGGAAAGAGAAAGAAGGTACCCCTTCTTCTTCCGCCTCGTCCAGTTCTGGTCCTCTCCATATAGAGCGACCTAATCCTGATTTCGCCATTCGACCACCTTCTCGAGGTGTGCTTCAAAATTCCTTGTACAATCCTAACGCTTGAGCCGCTCAACATTATAACATTGTTGAAGATTTGGCTCAAGCGCCATCAACTATGTCTGCTCTTGAGGTCCTGCAAAGCTGTCCTTCTCAGCGGAAATCGTTACTGTCGGCTATTGGGGGTATTGATCCAGCTGACTCTAATCTCATTTGTTTTGACCTGGAAAACCACGTTTTGCATTTACCTCATCAAATTGCCTTTTTCATTTAGGTAATCATAAATGAGAAAACCATTCATAGGACCATCATCGATGAAGGTGCTTCTACCTGCATAATGTCTGTCGCTTGTTGGAAGGCAATTGGTTCTCCTACTCTGAACTAGTCCCCTAACACTCTGGAAGCTTTTGACGAGCGCGATTCGCGACCATTTAGTGTCCTTCCCAACCTTGCCATTACGTTGGAGGGCAAGACGGTACATGTCAAAGTAGAGATCGTTGACGCTAATCTTAAATACAATCTTCTACTCGGACGGAGCTAGAACCATGCCATGCATGCTGTAGCCTCCTCCCTTTTCTGCGTGATTCGTTTTCGCCATGAAGGGAAGATAGTCTAAGTCGACCAACTGTCCTTCTTTGCCTCTTCCTCCTCGGATGGCAATGTTTTGTATGTCAAGCACACCGGTGCTCCTTATGAGAGTGTGGGTGCAGGACTTTTCAAAGATCCTGCCTTGATGGGCATATTTCTGCTCCGACCTCCTCATGTTGCCTCTGTCAACATGATTTCGGTCAAGTCTGATCCTTGGGTCATTGCTTCGTTGGATCTTGTTGATACCGAGGGCGAGGTTATGCCGTTAAGTCCCCGCCGAAATTGATTACGTGGAAATTGTTTCGGCTTCACCATCGGTATCCTCTGATCATCTTGTTTCAAGAACATCTCTCGATGCATATTCTCAATCCCTGTGGCTTGGTTCTTCGGAATCTCCCGATCCCTTAGGCCGAGAATTTTCTTTCTGACGATAGTATCATGGAAGTAATGTCTCTGGAGGAAGTACCTTGAAACGACACTCATCATTGTTCCTCGTTTTTGCCTAGCCCGACGGTTACGTCTACTTGTTGAGGAGTTCTCCTCTCAGTTCGTATCCCTACCACTTCAGACATTGTTCATGATTCATGAAGTTTGATCAGAAGGGAACATGGGTAACATTACCCAAACGATGCCAATTGATATTTTTGTCAAACCTGGTGTCGTTGAAAATGTCCATATCGAGGTAACTTGTTCTCCGAAGAGATCAAGATCTATACTCGTCTGTTCCAAGAATCTCGGGATGTTTTTGCGTGGTCATATGAAGAAATGCCTGGCATTGACCCAAGTATAGTCGTGCATGAAATTCCAACTTATCCTCATGCGAAGCCCGTTCATCAACGGCTTCGTCCAGTGCACCCTAGAAAAGCGGCCGCCATTAAGGGTGAAGTTGAAAAACTTCTGAAAGCTAGATTTATTTATCTGATCCCCCTTACGGATTGGGTGTCGAATATTGTACAGGTGACAAAGAAACAAGGCAGTATTCGCGTTTGCGTCGATTACCGTGTTCTCAATTGTGCCTGTCCTAAGGATAATTACCCCACTCCCTTCATTGACCAGATCATTGATGAATGTGCTGGGAGTGAATTCTTTTCTTTTATGGATGGCTTTTCTGGCTACAACCAGATGAACATTGCGTCGGCTGATCAAGATAAGACAACCTTTATCTGTCCGTGGGGGACGTTCACATATAAAAAACTCCCTTTTGGCCTTAAGAGTGTTGGGGCCACATTTCAGAGAGCGATGTCTTATGCGTTCCACGACATTCGGAACATCGTTCAACCTTATTGGATGGTCTCCCCACTCATTCTCATAAACGTCACGATCACCCTGATCATCTCCGGCAAATTTTCCTTCACTGTAGACACTACAACATTCGACTAAATCTGCATAAATGTGTCTTCTGCATCGAATCTGGACGACTCCTTGGCTTTATCGCTTCGAAAGAAGGCATTCGCCTTGATCCTCTTAAAGTCGAGGCCATAGTTAATTTACCCCCTCCATCTTCATTGCATCAACTGCAGAGTCTGTAGGGAAAAGCAAATTTCCTCTGTCGTTTCGTACTAAACTATGTTGAGCTAGCTTCAAGGTTCACCCGGTTGCTCAAGCAAGAAACCTCGTTTGTTTGGGATGAGATTGCTCAAAAGTATTTCGATGACCTAAAGACTTTCCTCATCAATGCTCCTTTGTTGCATCCCCTGAACTATCATCGCGATTACTTCCTTTATCTAGCTGCAGCCTCTAGTACCATCACCATGGTGCTGGTACAAGATGATGATGAAGGCAATGAACATGTTATTTACTACCTCAGTCGCAATCTCCTCGACACCAAAACGCGTTATGCTCATGTCGAGAAATTGGCTTTGGATGCTGTGCAGGCTGTTCAATGCTTTTGGCATTACATTCTACTCTGCCCTACCACTGTGATTTCAAAATGTAACCCCATGACCTACATCCTGACTCGTCAGTTGCTGGGGGGCAAGTATTCGAAGTGGATTGTTATCCTCCAAGAATTTGATTTAGTGTTTACTACTGCCAAATCTAAAAAATCACTGGTCTTTACTGAATTGAATTGCTCCCTTCCCTCCGCTTCTTTCCCTGCTGGTGCTGATGAGCAGCTCCTCGACGAGACTCTTTTCTTGATTAGCACTCTCGACCCCTGGTACAGTGATATCGTCATATATCTCCAGACATCCACCTTCCGGTCTGCTTTGACCAAGGATGATCGCCGATGCATTCGGCATCAATCTCAACCTTACCATATCATTGGAGATACTTTATACCGCATCGGTGTCCATTCAATTCTTCGCCGATGTCTTACTCTCGAGGAGGCTGAGAGATTCTTGAATGACTGCCATTCTGGTGCATGTGGCGGTCACCTGTCTAGATATGTTACCGCTTAAAAAATCCTTCGTGCTGGTTATTTTTGGCCCTCTATCTTCAAGGATTGTATCCTTGCCGTTTGCAAGTGCCATGAGTGCCAATTTTATCAGCGTAAGATGCGCACCCCCCCCCACTCACCTACACCCCGTTATTATCATCAGTCCTTTTGCCAAATGGGGCATCGACTATATGACCTGTAACCCTCGTTTGGCCGGGGGGCATGGGTATATTATCGTTGCTGTGGACTATTTCACCAAATGGGCCGAAGCGATGCCTACATACTCTGCGGACGGTAAAACAACGGCTCAATTGCTATTCAATCACGTTATTTCTAGGTTTCGAGTGCCTCAGGCCATTGTCACTGACCATGTCTCCCATTTTCGAGATTACATGATGGCTGAGCTGACTTCTACGTTAGGCTTGCGCCACGATGGCTCAACCCCATACTACCCTCAGGCCAATGGCCAAGTTGAAGTTGTGAACAAAGTTTTGGTCACGATGCTTCAGCGCAACATTGGGATGCACAAGTCAAATTGGCATCTCATGCTCTTTTTAGCTCTGTGGGCTTACCAAACCTCGACCAAGGACGCAACTGGATTCATACCATTCTAGCTAGTCTACAGTCTAGAAGCAACTTTAATGATTGAGTGGGAAATTCCATCCCTCAAGTTGGCTGTCGAACTTCTCCCCGAGACCTCACCTCAAGAAGAGCGTCTCTTGTACCTAGAACGACTTGATGAGACTCGCCGTCTCGCTGCTTTGGTCATCGAAGCACAAAAAAAGCGGGTCAAGTCCCATTTTTATTAGTCTGTCTCCCCTCGAGTGTTTTCCAAGGGCGATTTGGTTCTTTTGTATGATCAAGCTAATGATAAGTTGGGGGTAGGCAAGTTCGAACCCATGTGGCATGGGCCCTACATTGTTAAACGTGTATTACAGAAAGGGGCCTATGAGCTCATTGACTACAAGGGCAATCCCTTAGACAAGCCCCGGAATGGGTTTATCTCAAGAAGTACTATGTTTAGGTCATCTTGCATGGTTACTTTTGTATAATAGTGTGTTATTCATCTTTGTACAGTGTGGTTTGGTGTGTTATTTTGCAAGCAGCTTTCTTGCTGATTAATTTTTTGACTTCTTTGTAGATGTCGGTGTCTCCTCACATCGGTTTCACTGATGGTGCTTGCCGTAGTATCTGGAATCTATCATCCACGGCATGGGCCATTTATGACCCCCATGGTAAGTTGATTGATCTTCAAGGTATATGTCTAGGTCGAACAACTAATAACATCGCTGGGTATAGCACAGTTATCGAATTGTTGTCAGAAGCTATCGCTCTTGGCATCCGGGAATTGGTTGTCAACATTGATTCACCGCTTGTTGTTCTTCAACTTAACGGGCAATATTCCATCAGAAACCCTCAGATCTTGAGAATGTATCTACGTATTCATCTACTAGAAAGAAATTTTGATTACATTACATATCATCATATTCCTAGACACATGAATACATTAACAGATGCATTAGCTACTTTTGTGCTTGATAGACATTTGCAAAACATGTAAAAACTCAAAAAACAAAAACATTTGTACCATAGTAAGCAAGGAAGTACAACATATATATATATGTGTGTGCCGGTAATATTTTTCATACATCAAAACCTTAAAAAATAATATGTGTTCAAAATACATCAATAGCTCGCAAGCCTTATACATTCATGGCTCACAAGCCTCAAAAAGTGGAAAGCTAGACCTATGCACTAAACAGCGTGATGCTCATGATAGCATGTAACTGCTCGGACTACGCGAGTCAGCAGTTAGCGGATCCGATCTGACACCCCCACCGTATGCCTCTGGTACTGGCGTGGGGCATCACCCATCTGGGCATACTCTAGGATCCCATGGGTAAAACCCTTGAGATTCCGCGCAATCTCTTCCTCATTGTCACTTCCCTCCTGATAAGGAGCAACATCGAACTGCCGAGCAACGCGCCTAGCAATCGAGGACATCCCGGCAGGACGTTCTGGTCCAACATCTGCATTCATAAAATCGAAATGTCATGAACACATATATCTCAAAAACAATAAAAAACATAAAAAACAAAAAATTGTTTGCTTTTTACCTCCATCATAATCCTCCCCCTCTGGGAGCGGCATATCCGGATCTCCACGGAAGTCGGTACCGTTATAAGACCAATCCTCCACTACGATCAGCTGTCGTCGTAGCCACGAGAAAAAGGCGGGCTTATAGGACATTTGTTGTTCCCCGGTAATCCTAGGCATCAACTCACTCCAATGGACCATTCGTGGGTCTCGTGGCATCGGTGGGTCCACCTTAGCCAGCTGGTAGTGGAACCCGCTCCAGGAAGAAGGTCACTGGCACAGATTTGTAGAAAAACTGCTTCAGGTTTCCCGCCTTAGCTTTTGATAGTTGGCGCTTCATGTTGACTTTCATAGCTTCCGCCCAGTTGAAGATAGTGGGGGTCGTGCAGTCGATAGCATACTGAAACTTCGACTTATTAGTCTCATGCAGCACTTGGGACCCAGCCACTCTATTGATGGTTAGCAGTAACACTCTCAACACAAGATCCCGAACTGTTATAATCTCGATCTTGCCACTTTTTGATTTGAGAGCTTCTGGGCAATGTTTGGCAAGTAGCATGGTCACACTTGCCCCAATCGGCCTTGACCCATATAAATTGACTGGCTCCCCTCTCCGGGACAGTCTTGTGATGAAATAAATGTCTGAAGTTTCCAACTCCAACTCTTGGTCACCAATGATGAAAATTTCCCGATTCACGTCCAAGAGACTGATTAGGTACCGTAACAATTCAGGTTGAGCTCGTAGACCTGGTGTAAGGAAGAATTTGAGGAACCCACAGTTTCTCAAAGAATCTAAGCAATTTGGGTCAGCCATTGCTTGGGTGTCAATATCCTCATGCTCGCATTCCTTTCAATCCACCATTTTTCACAATTTTTTCCCTACAAAAGCCATATAATCAAGTCAATAATCATCTTTGGCCAGAACAATTTGGATTCAAATAGTCAAATTTAGCAAAAACATGAAAATTCTTTATTCACGGTGCCGGCGCGGTTGACAGTCTTAGCAACCCCTGATCGGCGCGATTTCGTGCCCGGAAATTGCGTCGACCGAGGGTGATTTTTTTTCCAAAACATCCTCACGAAAGCCAAAAAGTAGATAAAAACAGGTGAAATAAGTATGAAAATGGAGCTTAAGGTCTTGGCTCTTACCTGCAACTAACGGCTCGACGAATGACCTCCCAAATCTCCCACAATCTGCTTCGGAAAAGTTAGGGCACAAGTGGGTAAAAATCTCTTCACACAAAGGTAAGATGGTAAATGGTAAAAAATAATTACTTTTGCCTCATTTTATTCATTTTTTTCATGAAATATTAGGGTTTTTGAGTATTTTTGACCTATTTTGCCTCAGAACTGGATAATACATTTACCTTTTTGTGCAGCGATAGGGGACGGATTGTCGATGATGGTACTGGAGTCGCATTTCAACTCTTTTCTTGACTCGTAAAACTCAAATGAAACGATCGCCGAGTATTTTTCCCTTTTTGACTCGTAAAAGAGAATAAAATGGGAGGTCTGCTTTCAAGCTCTTTTCCGACTCTTTAAACATGAAAAGATTGCTGAGCTCTTGTCGTTTTGAACTCGTTAAAGGCTACGAAACGTCGTTCACCCAGTATACGTTTACCTCTTTTTCGGGCTGTGATGCACTATTTACAAAAAATGTACTCCTTGACTGAAATGGTCAAGCAGTTCTCTCAAGTATCGTTTTCTACCTTTTCGGTCTCGGGAGACACAAATGTACGAAAAGGGACCATGTGGAGTTTTTTTTTCCGTGTTTTTTTCAAACTCTCTAAACATGAAAAAGATACCGAGTTACCCCTTTGTCAGACTCGTTAAAACATTAAACGACATTGGATTCATCGCTATGACGAACGTGAGCTTCTCTTTCTTAGGGCTCAGTAAAACTTACTAGGTTGGATTCATCCGAAGGATGAACTTACAGGGCAAGCATATGCTATCCTCTTCAAGCTTGCGATAAAAAATAATTGGGGTACCTGCGAAAAATGGTCGGGGAAAATTTGGAAATTCTATCAGTCGTTTCGGCAGCTCACTCTTGAACATGACACTTTCTGCTTCGTGTCAGGTTGGGATATCCTCCTTTTCATTTCACTTTCCTGGGTTGGGCTGCTCATTTTTGCCTTCCATTTGATCTTTGCCACGTCATCATGACCACCGATCCTATGGATCCAACCACTACCAAACTTTGGAATTGTGTCGCCGATATGTTCAAGAGTCAGTTCTTTTGCAGTTACACTTACTCCTGATTCTCTGTATCATCTGAAATCATTCGCATCCCTTCGTCTCGTGTCGATATTGTGGGATACATCATGGCCCTCCTTCGACACGGTCGGGTCCTGTCGACTTCAACTCATTATCCAGGAAGTTTGCATAGAGACTCCCTTCCAGTACCTTAGAGCTTGCATGCCCTAATGGCAAGTTCTTCGCACTTGACAACAAGTTCACATCATTGGCTTTTGATCGGGTGATTTCACGGGTGTTCGACATCAGTTCCTTTATTCACATTCCGTCAACTGTGCTGTTAGCACCTTGAGAGCCATTGTCATTATTGGTGGTTTCTCTCGCGCTTGTTAACGGTCACATCATTGACCGATAATCAAGTGGCTTCCTAGCATGTTCGACTTCAACACATTCATTCACATGTTAGGATTTGTACTTTGATCGGGTCGTTTGGAGCGCAAGACCCTAGGCTAAGATTACACAAGTCCAGGTTGTGAGGCGATGTGACATGGTCATGTTTATATAGATATCTCTTTTAGATGGATGGCTGCGACCATACCATGAGTTGTTATATGTGATCCTTCGCATTATTGGATGGTTGCGACCATACCTTGGTTTCATTATGATCCTCTCTACTATATGGTTGCGCCCATGCCTTGTATCCATTCACATGATCATTCTCTGGATAGCTGTGTCCATACCACGATTCATGTATCATTATTCAGAGTTTTCAGTGACGTATATGTATCTATGCTTGCTTGCAGGTTTTCTGATGACGGACTCCAGTTCCCCGCTTCCACTTGTAAAGCATTTCACCTCTCACTCTAGTTCAACGTTCACGCTTTAGGGGGCATCTGTTACACAACATTTTGTCACTGTCCCTATACTCCCCGTCTACGATCTTGGAGGACCTCTACAGTGTACCTGACATGTTTTTCCATTATGAAGAAACTCCCAGTATGTCCCTTTTCATGGCAGAATAATTCCCCTTTACATCATTTTCCAAGAATCTTCCTTCAATTCCAGTTTACAAGACCAGCGCTACTGACTAGTTTTCTTCTTGCACTGATTTACAGAGGTTAAAACTAGCCCTCGCACCGTTCGGATCGATTGAGCCCTTTTCCAGTCACGCCGATCCTCTTTTGGAAGGTTTTTTAAATAAGGAGTCGAAGCTTCCATGTCTAGAAGCTTCGTAATAGAAGTCTGGTAGATGGTTGGGCCAGATAGAGCTGAGAAAGTTAGTTTGGGCTCCTTTCCCCTATTAGGATGGAACAACCTCAAGAGATAAGACCTTCTCGCATGATGAAAGGAACCATCTCCCATCCATCTAAGCTATATAAATCTCTCTCTTTCCCAAGCAAAAGCTCGTTGGAGTTTTGGAGCAAGTTTGAATAATCAACAAGTCATCTATAGCTTGTAGCTTTCTAGTGTATGTTTGAAGGAGAATAGTGTGATTTTGGTTTGGTTTGAGACTAGAGGGAAAGAGGCCTTAAAACTTCTATTGTTGAGGCTATCCATGAAGTGCTAGCAGAAGTGTGGGAACCCGGATACGTCAGAGGAGACTAGCAACTTCAAGGCACCGGTTGTAATCTCTTTCTGATTTTTATAAATGCAACTATTGATTGATTTCCTACATGAAGTGTCATTTTACATCTTTATGGCTTAATGTTCCTTGACCTGTTAAGTAGGCTGAATACAATATTGTATGCTATCACGTTTGTTGTTGTTGTTTGCTTGTTTCAGGTATTCGAAGGAAGGAAACGGAAGATAGCTGGAGTGAGGAAGCAGGATCATCACCAAGCAGAATAGCTTTCTAAGAGGTAGGCCCCCGTAATTGATTCTAGCTTAAGGAGATTTTCCATAGATTGTTTGTTTGTGGCTAGACCCACTCTCTCATGTTAGAGGAATTGTTTGTGTCCGCACTGAGAATTTATCTGCACCACAAGCACCCCTCGGAAGTACGGATCTTTCATCAGTGTCTCGAAGGTGAAACATTGCTATCTTTTGAACTTTCTGCTAAGTGTTGTTGTTGCCCTTAATCTCAAACATACACGTCATGAACTCCATTTGCTCAAATCAATGTAATGGATGCCTCTAGAGTGCACTTATGCATTTGTTCATCCAGATCTAGCTTCCCCAGGAGATTAAGGAGCCTTCTGAGCGTTGTCATCGCTTTTTGAGGTGAGTTTTTCTTTTATTGCCTTTTGCTGCTTTTTCTGATGCTTTTGCCTTTTTGGCTTGTGAGAATGTTGTTTCACTCGTTTTGTTGAACAACCATTGGTGTTTTAACTTGTAGAAGTGTTGTTTCAAGTTTTGCATTGCCTTTCTTAAGCGTAGCATGCATGACGTAGTTTTTTCTCTAAGGGTCGCCATTGCGGCGACTCCCTTTACATGCTTTGTGTTCCTTCAATTTAATTGATTGTTGCACTTGTTTCACATGCATACATATACACTTAACCAGATCTGCACTCATCGTTGCATCATCTTTCAGATCTGCCTATGTGCACACTCCCCATGCACAAATCTAGGCTCCCCCTGCCCGGATCTCACATTCACTTGCATGCACTGCGCAATCTGGCAGCTCAAGGCCTCTGCCTTGGCTTCTAGAATTGCACAGAGCCTGTCCTGGGCTGGCTCCAACTGTGCACTGTGCAGTTCTAGGAGCCAGTCTCTCAGCTTGGTCACTGAGACTATGCAATACACAATCTCTCACAGGCCCTGTCCTAGACTGAATTGCGCATTTCGCAGTTCTGGTCATCAAGCTTCCACACTGACTACTGGGAATGCACAGTGCACAGTTCCAAGAGTCAGCCAGTCACCCCTATCAGTCATAACTGCGCAATTCCTCTCATCATATGCCTTGATTGTTGCTTGATCATGTTGTGAAGTTGGATTTGTAAGAGCTAATCTTTGCTTGCCATGAGTGTCTTTTTTGCCTCACAGACACCACACTCACGAAGCACTTCTCTCCAGCAATCATTGTACCATAGCATCAAAGAGAGTTGCTTTAGGAGTGACCGTTGAAACCAGTACCAGGGAAGCAGTTGAGCAAGCGCCAATATACTTACCAATATACGCAGATGCTCAACACTAACATGGCAGCAAGACCAGCAGCAGTGGCAAAGGCAACAATCTAGTATAGGAATAGGGAAAGAGGAAGTTGCTAACATAACAGAGGGACAAGGAAGTTGTAGAGCGAAAGCGCGTTCAATCTTCATTTGGGCAACTTTGACAATAGAAGCAAAAGGAAGCAAAGGACACAGACAACAGAGCAAAGAGTAGAGCTTGCAGATAGCAAAACTGAGATCGCAGCAAGCAGAACAAGAGTCGAAGGAAGAACAGGAGCTGAGAAGCAGAAATGGGAAGAAGAACAAAGGCAAGGCGCAATGACAGAGCAAACAATGCCCATACAGGTCGATAAGTCAGAACATCCAACAACTAAGGAAGAGAGTGAACAGATGTAGGTTCCCTCACCAAAGCTAAGCATGAGAACCGAGTCTGTTCATAGGTCGACAGGTACATGGAGCAGTTGATGCGCAAGGCCACCAGTGATGACTTGCAACTTAGCATGGACAACATGTAGAAGTACATCGGTGGTCCAGCCACACTAAGGACAGTGCAACACATACTTCAAGATGAGACAGACATAGGTTCCAAGACCACATGCCCAGATGCCATGGAGGCAAGAGTCCGCTTTCAGCAAGACAACATCAAGTAGTTTTGGGACATCACAACACAACACCAAGCTTGGAATGAGAAGCATTAAGTGGGTGTTGCCGAGTTGGTATTTCCCCAAACCTCGGAGTCATAATGTGTTGTCTTGTTAGGCTGTCTCTAGCCTATTTTGTCTAGATGGGTACATGTGGAAAATGGATATTGTTGTAAACATGTTGTAAGTGAAATTCCAAGTCTCACTAGTGGAATGTGAATAGTCACTATGTAATGTGAAGAGTCATGAGGGTAGCCCAAGAGTCACAAAGGGGGAATGTCAAGGGTCACCCCACCCTTTGTTATAAATAGAACCTCATAACTCATAGAACAGGCTTTTGGGAGCGAAGCTTTTGGCTAGGCATTGCTTAGAGAAGGGTTGGAGAGTATTGTGACGAGCATTGGCTTCTCCACAGTGTAGAGTGAGTACATCTCTTTGGAGGAGCAGGCGGTGTTGACTGTAATGTTCCACTATTGGGGTTAGTAGTTGTCAATGGGGTATGGATGGAACTTTCACTTAATATAATACATAACAGAGCCAACACGTTTTCATGCATATGTTGTTATTGTAGTTGGCCTATTTTGGTTGCTTTAGCAATGTATGTTATTTAACTTACGCATTTGTGTATGAACTATTTTGTATGCAATTATATGAATCTTGTTGCATATGTGCTGTTGGTTTAACCTGCCACTTTGGATTGTGGACTATTCTACTTTCCAGCTTGTGATGTCATTCTGCTCGTGTGTTCCTTTCAGGTTGCGTACTATTACAGGCTTCTAAGGGATACACTTCCTTTTCCTCTCTGTGTGTTAGAACCCCTATGCATCTCACTTGACTCGCTGCGAGGTCACACACTTTCTTCCGACAAAGATATCACACTTAACTTTGCGCACTATCGCAGTCCAGGCATTGCTTTACCATCTACTACTGAGACTCCTACTTCAAACGGTCTGAGGTCTAGTTGGGACTTCTTATCGGGGAGATCCCCTGACATGTTGGTGGGTCCAACACCGTCAACATTTTTGGCACTGGAAGGAGGGCCAGATGACAAGCTAAGTCCTCAAAGTCATTTTGAATCTCTGCACATCTTTCATTACTTACATTATAGTTAATTCTCCGACATGTCTGTCTCATGGATATGGTTTTGAAGTGTAACACATATGATGGTGAAGGTAGAGCATCCTTGCTTAGTCACAGAGTTGCCTTCATGGGTTTCCCTGAAAGGAATGAAGTCCTCCTGGATGACGTTGCCTACTCACTGTTCGCCTACACACTCAGAGGGCATGCACTACAATGGTGTGTCACTTGCCCGCAACCTCCATACGCTCTTATGATAAGATGATCAGAGAGTTGGCTCGTGCTTTCTATCATTATGATCGCAAAGCACTCAATAAACAAATTCTGGAATTACGAAAAGCACCCGATGAATCTCTTTTGCAATTTTTGGAGTGCTTCCAAAATATCGCTTTTCAAATCCCAGAAGATGAAATTAATTGGAAATTTCTCAATGAAAGATTTGAGTATCTTCTTCACATATCTGAAAATCCTCATGTGTTAGACTCATTCGAACCCCACCCAGCATACCTCAGTGTTAGAGTGGCTAAACCTAAGACAGACAAGGTTGCTGTCACAGGTGACCCTCTGTCTGCTTCTCATCAAAGTTTCAAATAGCTCTAGCTCCATTGTGCGAGGTGGAAGAAGTTGCGAAAATATCTGTTGAACTAGCACATCCTCCCACCCCACTTGCTCTGGATATGTAGGCAGATTTGGCTTGCAAGCTTGTTGGTTGTCACATGAACTTGCTCTCTCAACCTTTATCCTCTTGTTCTGTTGATCCTCTGGATTATATTGTGCTGTGTTCTCCTGTTTCGGACTCCACATTCGTTGTTAGTGAGAATCAAGTTGTAGACGGAGTTGGTGTTGAGCAGCCAACTTGTGTTGTCATTTATGATGTGTATGTGTGGGTATCTAAAGAAGAACCTGTGGTGAAGGATGACCTCCTTCCGTCTGCACCTCATCCGCTGTTTCCTGACATCTTTTGCGATTCTGCCATTTCTGATTTGTCTTGTGAAAATCCATCCCTGAATGTTCTTACTTTCGGTCATTCACAGAACAAACCAAATATTAGTTTGTCATTGCATTGCGGAGAGGACACATCTTTCTTTTTGAATCCACCCAATTTGTCATCTTTTCTATCTAGAAATTCAAAAGGTGAAAAATTCTATTTCTCATCAACCCCTCTCTATGATTCGTTAGATCATGAGGATGCTGAGGAACATCTTGAGTTTTCTGATCGTGGCTATCGTGATCTCTTTACTCCTTCATTCGATCACAACGTTGATTCACTTGCTGTTGATCTTTCTAAGCCACCGGCCTTTGATGATCTACCCGTTGGTAAAGTGGAACCCTCAAGATGTCGAGGCATTTTAGCTTGAGTTTATGGTTATGTCAGGTCTTCACTGTCTTGAGGTCAGTTCCGCTTCCAATCAGAAATCTGTTGAAACACCCCAGGCTCCTCATCACTCTCCTGTTTGCATTGAAGATCAATCTCATCCACAGATTTTACATCCTCCACCACAATCACATGATCCCATCAACACTCTTGCTAAGCGAAAGTTGTCTTCCTTTTTCATGTTTGCTTGTTTTTCACGGTCAAAAGAGTGTACATGTTCATTGTCTACGCACAGTGTGTTGCAACACCATGGTATGTCTGCGGAATGTTTGTCTTGCGCGTTTACTCTTTTCTTTTCTGTGGATGCTTTTAAACTTCGAGCGTGTTGGTCTTCATTGTCTTATCTTTTTTGTGCTCTAGTTTACTTGTATATCTTTTTGGTCGACTATGCTTTCAACAACATGGGTCAACCAATGCGCCGATGGCTGCATTGGAAATATCACTTTACGTGAGTAGGCCCATGCACTGTTTAGTTTAGGAGTAGTAGTGTTTGCTTTCTTGTTTGCTTTGCTTGTTTTTCTTTCGTTTACTTTTGTCCTTTGCTTGTTTGTTTTATTTGCTTGTTATGCACCCATAGGTTTAGCTTCACATGAAATCATGTTTGTCTTTTGAGACAAGCAAGGTGAAGTACAAGAGGACTTGTACAACTATCAACATTTGGTAATCTGTTGTCCTCTCTTTTTATGAAGAGCTTGTTGTCTTCATTCGATGATACCCTGATGGAAAATACGTTCTGTTCAGCATGAAGTCTTGGTGAAAACACACCACTTGCACTTTTAACTAGTACCTCCTACTCTAATCGATTTTTCTATATTCGGTTAACCCTTGTCAGCTCAGTCAAGTAGAGTAAGGTGAGGGGGAAAACCTTAACAAGTATGTCAAAGGTATATATAACATACTTCTCTAAAGGGTCAACCTCTTCTGCTCTCAATAAGTTGGGATCCCTCTTCCGCCTCATAAAATAAATTAGTGCCTATGCACAATTCTCTAAAAATGAAAAATGAAAAATAAAATAAAGGTGAAATAAGAGAAAGGCTTCCTGCGCAGAGAGGTGAAGCAACTTCGTCGGGATACTGTCCAGGCTCGCTGGCAGCAGAGCGATGCTTGTGTTCCTGAAGTGACTCTGCCGGGGTAATGTTTAGGCCTGCTAGTAGCGGAGCAACACCAGAGATGAAACTAAAACTCTGACATTTATATTACTTGTGCATCAATATACCCCTCATCCTCAATCGAAACAACTCAGTTGACTTGGTTTGGTATGTGTGTTGACCAATCAAGAGAACGACAGGGACTATATCTTTAACTCAAGCTAGTGAGGAAGTCATGATGATCAAAGAATCGAACAATACTTTCGGAGGAGTTAGACTTGTTTTAAACGAGACAAGGTCCATACAGAGAGCTGGAGTTCTACCTGTGTGTTGCCAATGTTGTAGTGGATACAATCACCCTTGCCTTTGCTTTGTTTTGGAGCTTCCCTCCTTGAAATCTTAGCAGCTTGTCCTGCACTACTCAGGTACTTGTGTTTTCATCTAAGTTTATCTTTTGCTTTGCAGCTTGTGTTCGCTTGCTTTGCTGACTAATCACAAGCTGACCCCTCGTGACTTGGTTTGCATCTGGTTTTTGCGTTGTCTTGATGAACTACGCAGTCTTAGAGGGCATCTTGCCTTTCTCTCAACATTTGCGCAGAGCAACCCGACAGTTAGCCTTGCTCTCCAGAATTGCGCAAAGCAGTTTGACAGTCAACCTTGCTCTCTAGAATTGCATAGAACATCCCGACAGTGAGCTTAGGCTCTAAAACTACACATACCTAGTTGACAGCTTGTCTTTAGCTGGGAAACTGTGCAGAGCATGAGAGGCAGCCAGGTCCACTCAACCCAGGAATTGCGCAGAAGCATTCCTCAGTTGTCTGATGCATGTGCCGCCAGGTTGCCCAGTTCCCTCCTGAACTCTGCAATCTTTCCGAATACTACATGACAGTGCCCCAAAAAAGCAAGAAGCTAAGAGGAAAAGCATCCCTCGGAAGTAGGGATCTTTCATCAGTTTCCCGAAGGTGACATATTGCTATCTTTAGAACTTTCTGCTAAGTGTCATTGTTTTCCTTGATCTCAAGCATACACGTCATGAACTCCATTTGCTCAAATCAATGTAATGGATGCCTGTAGATCTCACTTATGCATTTGATCATCCAGCTCTAGCTTCCCTAGGAGATCAAGGAGCCTTCGGAGCATTGTCGTCACTTTCAGGGTGAGTTTTGCTTTCATTGCCTTTTTCTGCTTTTTCTGTCGCTTTTGCCTATTTAGCTTGTGCGAATGCTATTTCACTTGTTTTGTTGAACGACTGCTCACGTTTTAACTTGTTTTAGCTTATAGAAGTGTTGTTTCAAGTTTTGCATTGCCTTTCTTAAGCGTCACATGCATGACCTAGTTTTGCTCTAGAGGCCACCACTGTGGCGACTCCCTTCACATGCTTCGTGTTCCTTCAGTTTAATCAATTGCTGCACTTGTTTCACATGCATACATTTACACTTAACCAGATTTACACTCATCCTTGCATCATCTTTCAGATCTGTCTGTTTGCACACTCCCCATGGACAGATTTGGGTTCCCCCTGCCCGGATCTCACATTCACTTACATGCACTGCGCAATCTGGGAGCTCAAGGCCTCTGCCTTGGCTTCTAGAATCGTGCAGAGGCTGTCCTAGGGCTAGCTCCAATTGCGCACTACGCAGTTCCAAGAGCCAGTCTCCCAGCTTGGTCACTAAGACTGCGCAATGCGCAGTCTTTCCCAGGCCTTGTCCCAGACTAAATTACACATTGCGCAGTTCCAGTTATCAAGCTTCCACACTGACTGCTAGGACTGCGCAGTGAGCAGTTCCAACAATTAGCCAGTCACCCCTGTTAGTCAAAATTGCGCAATTCCTCTCATCAAATGCCCTGATTGCTACTTGATCATGTTGTGAAGTTGGATTTTTAAGAGCTAATGTTTGCTTGCCATGAGTGTCTTTTTTGTCCCATAGCTACCACACTCGCAAAGTGCTTCTCTCCAGCTGTCATTGTACCATAACACCAATGAGAGTTGCTTCAAGAGCGACCGCTCAAAGCAGTACCAGGGAAGAGTTGAGCGTGCTAATTTACTTGCCAATATATGCAGATGCTCAACACTAACATGGCAGCAAGACCAACAGTAGTGGCAGAAGGCAACAATCCAGTACAGGAACATGGAAAGAGGAAGTTGCTGACATAACAGAGGGAGAACAAAGATGCAAAGCGAGCGCATTCAATCTTCATGTAGGTAGCTTTGACAGTAGAAGCAAAAGGAAGTAGAGGACACAAACAATAGAGCGAAGAGCAGAGCTTGCGGATAGCAGAATTGAGATCGCAACAAGCAGAACAAGAGTTGAAGGAAGAGCAGGAGCTAAGAAGCAGAAACGGGAAGAAGAACAAAGGCAAGGCACAATGACAGAGAAAACAGTGCCCATACAGGTTGATAAGTTAGAACATCTAGCAGCTGAGGAAGAGAGTGAACATATGCAGGTTCCCTCACCAAAGCTAAGCATGAGAACCAAGTTCGGTCAGAGGTCGACAGGTACATGGAGGAGTTGATGCGCAAGGCCAACAGTGATGACTTGTAGCTGAGCACGGACAACATGCAGAAGTACATCGGTGGTCCAGCCACACTCAGGACAGTGCAGCACATACTTCAAGATGAGACAGACACAGGTTCCAAGACCACATGCCTAGATGCCATGGAGGCAAGAGTCTGCTTTCAACAAGACAACATCAAACAGTTTTGGGACATCACAACATAGCACCAAGCTTGGCATTGGTACATGACCAAGAAGCATCAAGTGGGTGTTGCCAAGTTGGTCTTTCCCCAAACCTCAGAGCCATATTGTGTTGTCTTGTTAGGCTGTATCTAGCCTATTTTGTCTCAAATGGGTACATGTGGGAAATGTATATTATTGTAAACATGTTGTAAGTGAAATTCCAAATCTCACTAGTGGAATTTGAACAATCACTATGTAATGTGAAGAGTCATGATGGTAGTCCAAGAGTCACAAAGGGGGAATGTCAAGGGCCACCGCACCCTTTGTTATAAATATAACCTCATAACTCATAGAATAGGCTTTTGGGAGCCAAGCTTTTGGCTAGGCATTGCTTATAGAAGGGTTGGAGAGTATTGTGATGAGCCTTGGCTTCTCCACAGTGCAGAGTGAGTACATCTCTTTGGAGGAGCAGGCGGTGTTGATTGTAATGTTCCACTATTGGGGCGAGTGGTTGTCGATGGTGTATGTACAGATGGAACTTTCACTTAATATAATACATAACAAAGCCAACACGTTTTCATGCATATGTTGTTATTGTAGTTGGACTATTCTGGTTGCTTTAGCAATGTATGTTATTTAACTTACACATTTGTGTATGAACTATTTTTTATGCAATTGTATGAATCTTGTTGCAAACGTGTTGTTGGTTTAACCCGTCACTTTGGATTGTGGACTATTATTCTTTCCAGCTTGTGATGTCATTCCGTTCGTGTGTTCCTTTCAAGCTGCATACTATTACAAGGTTCTAAGGGATACACTTCCTTTTCCCCTCCATGTGTTAGAACCCCCATGCATCTCACTTGACTCGCTGCAAGGTCACACACTTGCTTCCGACAAAGATATCACACTTACCTCTTTGCGCTATCGCAATCAAGGCATTGCTTTACTACCCACTGCTGGGACTCCTACTCCAAACGGTCTGAGGTCTAGTTGGGACTTCTTATCGGGGAGATCATCTGACATGTTGGCGGGTTCATAACTGTCAATAATTTCTCAACATGGTATCAGAGCTAAGGTGCTAAAGTCAAGGAGGGGCATCCAATCAAGGAGACACTCAAGGATCAAAACTCGAAAAAGACATAAAAGCAAGTTGAAGGATATCAAAGCGAAGACAAGATCTACATCGAACGCTAGATCGAAGAAGAAGTCTATCCTCTAGTCTTCATCAAAAAGACCACAAAGGCCCTCATCAAGTTGAAGAGATCTACAAAGCAAGGTAGACCAAAGTATAGACATCTAAGAGAAGCACTTTGAGGACAAAGATCACATCATCTTGGAGAAAGTCGAAACATTTCTAGATCTACACTCATTCACCACCGAAAAGTTTGAAGTATCTTGAAGGCTAGTTATCTAAAGAAGGCTAAAGGCATTGTCATCATCTTCAAAAGGCTATAAGGCAAGGTCCCTCTCATTGAAGCAAGGATCCTCTCCTTATCCTTAAAGAAGATCATACAAGGAAGCATCAAGGCATCCTCATCAATCACCATCAACAAGGGAGCTAGATGAAAAGGCATTGTAATCATAAAATCTCATTTTATTGAAGAAGGGATTTCATTTGGAAGAAGATCATCCAAATGGGCACTAATATACCTTCATCAACCACCATCAAAGAGATCAAGTTGAAGATTTCACCTTCACTCGTCAAGTAAGTATCTTTTATTCTATAATCTAAATCTGATGAAATGACTTCATTTTGCAAGGAGATCTATAAGCTAGTTGGGTCATTGAACTTCCTTGCATGGAAAAAGGAGGATAGACATAGTCCTCGAAGAAAGTGAAGTCATTGATCATATCAATGGAAAAGTCTCCTATGAATACATGGAAAGGGATCAAAAGGCTCAAGGGATTCTTATGAAATCAGTCAAAGGTCCCCTTATTCCCTATATAACAGACTTGGAGGCATGAAAGAGATATATGATAAGCTGGTAAAATAATTATCTAAAGATGTGATAAGAAAGTTCATATCACTTAGACTTGATCTACACAAATTGAAGGTATGAAAGGATGAAGGGATGTCTTCATAAGATCTCAATTGCAAGATCTGAGAAAGATGATTTCAGATAAGGAAATAATCTCCTTTTTTCTAAATGCACTGACTAATGAACAAGGTAACAAATGTATATGAGGATAAGAAGGCTATTCCATTCAACAGCTTATGGTTTCTACGTTGTGAAAATTCCTAATCCTCTAAGGAACCCTCACTGCAGCAAATCTGAATCTACTTCACCTACTTGATTTTTAAATTACGTTCATCAAGTTATTCTTTAGAATACTGAAGAAAATTACTTCTGCAGCCTACACTAATTAAATATTTGATCTCATGAAACAGAAAACAAAGCAAGGAACAAGATATATAGGACACACTTATTTTTGGACACAATAGTCCCTGGAAAAACCCAATGCGGGAAAACCGGTGCAACAGTTCTGAGGATTTATTATTGTGCAGGAGAAATATCTAAATACAACTCTAGGATGCTCATCTAGCAATCCTTTACAAAGAAAATACTGGCAGGAAATTTGAGTGAGTTTTATGTCGCTTCACCCAGTAGAATTCCGGCTGATTTGGCACAATACTAGCTAACCCAAACTATTTCTGTGCTGGCACTGTCTCAGCCTTTCAGGCTCTGCATCACCTTCTTTGCCCTCTGCGTCAGCTCTCACGTCTGTTCCGACAGTTCTCGACAGTTCCGACAATTCCCGGTAACTCCAGCTGTTATGGACAGTTCCGGTTGTTCCGACAGTTCTGGATTCTGCGTGACAAGCAACTTTTCTGCTCTGCGTTGGCCCTTCTAGCTCTATGTTAGGACTGCGTTGGCCGAGACTGTCCCAACATCAACTCCTCCCTGCTACTACGCTACCTCTCTGCAAGCTCTCTTCGCCTCTCTGTTAGTATTCTCCAGAAATTCCTTCTCAAAGATTCTTTCTGCCCCTCAGCTGCAAGATCTCCCCAATCGATTTTCGTCCTGAGAACTTCTCACCTCATAAAATCGATTTCCTCAATCTCTCTGTGTGTATCTCCAAATGAACCCCAAGCCTCCATTTTATACTTTTCTTGTTGAGTCTTCAACGACCGAGATTAAGTCTCTTGATCCGCCTTCTAGATCATTCTCACCCATATTTTGATTAATACCCATTAATAGTTTAATTTTCCTAAATTTAGACTTATGAACTCCATTAAAAATATTAATTATTTTAATAAAATACAATTTGGGTGGAATTTCACCAAACGGTTTATGTGTTCTTTAGAACTCATATGCCTTAGCCTTTCCACCAATTTTCAAGGCTAGAGCACTTCCGATTCTACCAAAAACTAACATATGCAAGATAGAGAAAGATAGGTTGAAGGCAAAAGGTATTCAGACATTCGTTGAAAGGAAAGAAGAGCGTAGCTAAGATTCAATGCTATGAGCATTACAATAAAGAGTGTACTAAGCTTAAGAAGGGAAATAACAAGGAAACTAAAAGAAGAAAGTCCAAGGAAGAGGAAAAGCATTAGAAGTAAGGGTTCGTGACATCACCATAGGAAACATGAAGGATCTCTGATAGTCAACTATGAAGGATATAACTCTTGGGAACCTCATTGAAAACTCAAGTAACACTTATGGGAAAAAGGGGAAAAGTCATCTAGGAGAAGTCTCATCATACATCAGTCAAAAGGAAACATTTGCTGGATAGGGATATGCAAAATCCTCAAGATTCTCTGATGGAATCCTCATCGGAAGGTTCACCGATCTAGAGAGGAAGCAAGTGTTGGGATGACTGTATGATGACATAAGAAATGAAGCAGATCAAGGGGTTGAAGCTCTTTTCAATCAATGAAGCTGCTGAAAGAAGAATAGATGACCTAAAGGTAAATGAGGTATGTATGCTTGTATTTGATATTATAAAGTCATGTTGTATGGTTGTAGGTAACATGGATCACTGCTCTATCTTGAGAAGCATGATCAGAGGAAAGGAATCTCCTCCTATGAAAGGATGTGGGAAGGCACATGTCACACTAGATGAAATCAACATTATATGTCCTCATATGAAGTATGAGGTGGCTGACTACAATTGAGGAACTCTAATTGGAAATTCATAGGAATGAAATATGTGAAGAAATAATGGAAGAGATTGTGGAATTAGCAACAATGGTAAAGGTAGTCAACATCCAAAGACCAAGAAGATTTGACTATCTCCCAAAAAGATATGAAGACTAATGAAATTCTGGACAAGATGGAGACCCTTGACAATACATATCTTTAGGAAATGTGTCAACATATATGCTAGATGTTGATGCCTACAGGAATATGTCATGATGAAAGACTATCACAAAGGTAATTATGATTTAAAGTGTTCATTTCTTATTTGTGAACCAGTATCTAGATGGGCTTATGCAAGGTTGCCAAAGGGAAGAACTGTGGATATCTTTCAAGAGAACCATGTAGAAGGATGCAAAATCCTTCTGAAGAAGAAAGCATGATGAAGGTAGCAGAACATGAAGCAATGCCATATGTAGATTGATAGATCACTTTCTAATGAGAGGAATGATGACATGACTAACTCATGGATTAAGCGATGGATGGTTTGTGCCCTATGAAGAAGTCCCAAAAGATGAAGACTCCAAGAGAAATAAATTCATGACATCGAAGGAAGGAGTTTTTCAAGTAGTTGGTTGTCCCATTATCTCCACTTGAGGCGCTGCTATAGTTACCTAATTATGAGGGAGCTTGGAAAGAAGTTTCTTGCTTGGAAGAAACTTGGAATTTCCTAAGCTAAGAGAGAGCTTAGGTACATTCCTTCTATAGGAATGAGTACATTTCTTTATTGGAATAGATATGTCCTCCCTAATTGAGAGGGAGAGATATCTGATAGACACATCATTTTGGTCTTCACCTGGGAAGACAGAGTGGAGGATTGGGTAATCATTTGGCATCTGATGCTCTTTGAGGATGAGATAGGACATCCAAGATAAGAGTAGTCATAGAGGACTGATATTCTTTGAGGACTAGGGAGTCCAAGATAAGAATAGTCCTGATGGAACACACCCTTAGAGAACCCAAGTGGGGTATGTTCCGAGAGAGACAATGATGAGAGTGTCTATAAATCATTGCTCTTGCTAGCATTGAGCTAAGATCTTGTGGAGAGATAAAGCTGTTAGTCAAGGCCTTGCTATGTAACAATGTTGGTTGATATGAGAAATTTTTCAGATTGAGAATGACCAAGTACCATTATGAGTACCTCCCTAGTTAAGAGGGAGCGTTGAAAAGTGTAACTAGGTTCAGTCTTCATAATGACATGTAATTGTGATTTTATGTAAGAGATGTAAAGAAGAAAAATAAAATTATTGTAATGCTTGCATCATGGATTTCATGAGCAAGAGATTTTATTTTTAGTATAGGCTCCCATTGAGAGCCCTTAGGAATTTTGTCATCTAGTCATAAAAGTCTAAAGTGTCATTATCATGTAATGAGGACACATTACACATTGTAAAGAGTCTTACTTGTCTATGTAATGTCATCCTCCAAGACCTCGTCACTAGCCCTCATTGAGTTGGCCTACAATGAAGGAAGAATTTTAGAAAGATAAAGTCGGCCTACTCATGAGATCATGTTGGCCTAAAGGACATGGGAAAACAAGTATATACAGCAATGCTCGGCCTCATTTGGAGGCAAGCAATTTGGTGAAGCGAGTCTCCAAAAAGAAGTGCACAATACATCTGATGCTCTTTGAGGATGAGATAGGGCATCCAAGATAAGAGTAGTCATAGAGGACCGATATTCTTTGAGGACTGGTGAGTCCAAGATAAGAATAGCCATGATGGAACACACCCTTAGAGAACCCGAGTGGGTTATGTTCCGAGAGAGACAATGATGAGAGTGTCTATAAATCATTGCTCTTGCCAGCATTGAGCTAAGATCTTGTGGAGAGATAACACTGTTAGTCAAGGCCTTGCTATATAACAATGTTGGTTGATATGAGAAATTCTTCAGATTGAGAATGACCAAGTACCATTATGAATACCTCCCTAGTTAAGAGGGAGCGTTGAAAAGTGTAACTAGGTTCAATCTTCATAATGACATGTAATTGTGATTTTATGTAAGAGATGTAAAGAAGAAAAATAAAATTATTGTAATGCTTGCATCATGGGTTTCATGAGCAAGAGATTTTATTTTTAGTATAGGCTCCCATTGAGAGCCCTTAGGAATTTTGTCATCTAGTCATAAAACTCTAAAGTGTCATTATCATGTAATGAGGACACATTACACATTGTAAAGAGTCCTACTTGTCTATGTAAAGTCATCCTCCAAGACCTCGTCACTAGCCCTCATCGAGTCGTCCTACAATGAAGGAAGAATTTTAGAAAGGTAAAGTCGACCTACTCATGAGATCATGTCGGCCTAAAGGACATGGGAAAACAAGTATATATAGTAGTGCTCAGCCTCATTTGGAGGCAAGCAATTCGGTGAAGCGAGTCTCCAAAAAGAAGTGCACAATACATCTTAGAAGAAGCCTCTAAGCCAGCGAAAAGCAAAGGAAGTCTAGCGAAGAAAGGAGACATCATTAAGGACTGTTTTAGACAGAGTATATCCCCACATGTGCGAAGGTTGCAGGGCCGAAATAGGAAAGGGAAGAACGAAGATTGCGGTCACCTAGAAGTATTTTGTTTGGGTAGAAATCTTCGTTGAAGCAAGTTGAGTAAGACAAAGGAGTCTCCCTCTTGAAGAGACTATTCAAGGAACAAATCTGATATAGGGTTTCTGTGGTAGGGTTGCAAACCTACAAGAAGAGACCGAGATTTTGAAGGAAGCCGAGAAGGAGAAGAGGAAGAGAAACATTGGAGAGGAGGCTAGTGAATTGGTCTTGGGCATACTCTAATGGCAAGGGTATTTGTCATGGTCTTGATGTTCGTCAATTGAAGATCTATACGAAGAATCTCGTTTGAGTTTTCCTCTCAAAGAGTGAGAGGTTTTTTCCCTAGCTGATAAGCCTATATATTGTGTCTCTTGTCTTTTACTGTTCATGATTTGGTAATTGTCTTGATGAAAAAAATACCATAATAACTCAAGAAGAGAAGATTATAATCAAGAAATAAAAAGTTTATCACAAGCAATTATCGTAAGTAGAGAAATCAATTATCTGTTGCTACCCTAGATTTCTCAACAATTTAATCAATAGAATTTGAGTGTCCCAAAGGTTTTTCAGGGTGCTGAATCCATTTATGCATTCAAAAATGTATTTTAAATAATAAAAAATCACAACCTTGCTTGAAATTGTATCTTCTGGTTCCAGTGAAAAAGGTCATTTCATCTATAAGTTAGACGAAATATATGAAAAACGTATATAGTCAATCCTTATCTGAATTTTATTGGGAAATTCAAACCCAAATAGATCTTAATTTTTGTCAAACCTGAACCATGTAACTTAGAATGTGAGATTCGAAGATTGTTATAAACTAGGTCAATAATAAGGCACAAATTCAAAATGTTAGGCTTCAGCCTATCCTCAGTCAAATCAAAGTACATATCAAGAGCCTGGAATGGTCCTCATTTGTAGATATCTACATAGAGTTAAGTGGACAAGCTGATAAACTATAACTAAAAAATCCCTCCTTGTTGGTGCTTTTCACATCCTTGAATACTTTAAGGGCCATTTGATGTAGGACATGTCCTTCTCATTATACTTTGTAGATTTTCGTTTGTGGTCAATATGAGATGTCTTGGTTCTTGCTAAGTCATATATTCCTGGTATATTCTGCTTGTAGGGAGTTGGATATACTTTTGGTGTTATACTGACAAGTTTGATCCCGGGTCTTGCCCAGATTACTCTAATGAGTTACCGGTTCACCATGATTTAAAAAAAAAGTACTATGCCTACCAAGCTTTTTGTTTATACTAGATGTTCTGGTCATACAAATAAGAGATAAAACTTTTGGTTTGAGATATTTGTACTCCTTCCCAAGGAAGTATTGAGTTTTTTGGTCTTTTGGTTGAATTCAGGAAAGATACATACCCTGAGCAGTCTTGGTCCGTCTTTTTTGGGGGCTAATACCAGGGTATTAGCTGGTGACAAAATAAAAAATGTCAAAAGTTCAAGTATTGAACTTATTTATGACAATTATGTTGATTAAATTATATGTATCTGCATGCTGTACAGTGCAACTACAGCACTTTCATAATACAAATAAATCAAATATAATCATTTCTGTTTAAACAAACAAACAAACTCAGGAGCATATATACTTGTTAGATGATCAGTTCTATCAAATAAGGGACTGTAACGTTGCATGGGATTATTGGGCATGTTGTTGTGCCAAAATTATTAGTAATATAAGAGTTCTAGGAGTTGTTAAATAAATGGTGCACAAGTAGAAATGGAATGACGTTCATCTGGATTTTCTTTTGATAATTAAAAATACTAGCACGGAAAGATAAACAACAGAAACAGAAACTATGAAATCTGATGCGTCCACTGAATGAATTATTGGCCACGCAGAAACATTTTTGCTTTGTGTGAGACTCAAGGGACATTCTAATACGGCCGAGATGCAGCAATAAGTTCTGGCTTCAAGGTCACTGTGCTCAACATTACGAAGTTGCGAACAAGCAAATACAGCAGTGTCCTTAGACGAGTGCCATGTCCCTATGCTCTAAAATTGTACCAGCAGATGCTCTGGGACATTAATAACATTGATCCCCAAACAAGAGAAAAGTATGCTCTACTGATAGTCCCAGGAAAGATAATAGTATAAGAATACTCCAGAGAATCTCCGTCATAAAAAATTACTGGTGGTAAGAAGGCATAGATACTTTACAGAAAAGGGGAGTATGTAGTTATTGTTTAGCAAGATTATATTTTTTATTATGATGAAGAAGAAGCTGGAAACAATATCAAATTAAAAGAGTTGCGCCTGCTTATGGGACAAAAGACTGTCTGCCTGTTAGAAAGGACAATCATCCCACAGCATGCATGGCACTAATAGTAAATATTCTTGGAGATGTAACGTTATTCAACCTTTTCATTGATATGGAGCTCAACGGAGTTGCACTGCATACCTGACTTCCAATGCCTGAAATCAGACCAATGGTTTCCAGCCAGGCACAACACCAAGATGCAAATGGACCCCACCTAGGCCCAGCCAGATGAGCAGCCCAGAAGTACAAGGAGCCAGTGGTCTTGTCAGGCATGACAACCAATACACTCTCAGTTTATATTCATATGACATTAGCTTGAAAAGATAGCGCCCATAATATCAAAACTAGAATTCAAATAAAACCTCTACCATTTCTTGATATGCTCATCCATGCTTTCTATGAATGCTTTAAAGATAAATACTTCAAAAGATTTCATATATCCTAATAGACAGTACAATAATATTCCACAAAGAAAGATCTAAGAGCTTTGATGAAAATATTGGTGGAGGCATATCCAACTCAACGATCATGAGTTCAATCTGGAAATGTGATTAGAAAATTTGAGAAATTGAGGAAACTGCATGCCCACACATATAATTCAATCTAGAAATGTGCTTAGATAATTTGAGAGATTGAGGAAATTGCATGTCCACACATATAATATTAGATTATTAGAGAAAATTTAGCTGTTTTGACGTGAATATCTGGATATAATATACATGAATATCTAGATTTATATTATAATTTTTTTGATTATCTGAATTTTTATTATAATTTATTATTATTATTATATCTAATCTATAATGACCTGTTATGTGTTTTAATTTTTTTTAAATATCATTTTAATAATTCTTATCAAGTGATCAGGCATTATACATTTTATATGTTGGATTAGAGAATACACCTCACTTTTCTGGATGCCAAAAGAAAGTCAACATCCTGTTTTTACACTTTTACTTCTTCCAAAAACAATTATACCCATTAGAATTTTTTATATACAAACAAATTTTGACTAATTGTATCCTGAAGAATTATTTAATCACCCCTTATTAATCCTATTCCTTCCAACGATAATATAAGGCTTGACAACGCATCATCTACTAAAACTTTAACAACCACTTCAGCGAAAACCCCTTAAGGTGGGAAGGAAGGTTATTAAGGCACCATTCACCGAGACAACTACATTTGTACGTGGGAGAAGCTTGCTATGCACAGAGGCTATTTCAAAGTACTTTAACTTAATCTTGCTTTGCATAGAAGGCTATGCCAAAATACTTTATTAACTTAAAGCTTGTTATGCATGGAAGGTTAAGCTAATATACTTTATTAATTTTTAAGTTAGTTATTCTAACTTGTCATAAGCTTTTTCTATATCAATTTTCGAGAACATGGTTGGCTCTTTACTATGTCTAAGTCAGTTGGTAGATTCTCTCACCTCTATGACATCGTCCATAATATTGAACAAAATAATATGTAGTTTCTCGAAATTGTCCTATTCATCAATGAAGTTGACATTTTCATTCAAAGTTTTTTTTTAATACTATTGGTAGATATTGGACACTAGGTTGCTAAATCATCTAAGGAATTTCTTTCTAGAATTAAGATGCATTAATGGAAGGATGAACTCTTCTCCTTACAACTTGGATCTCCTTAATCATTTACTTAATCAAAGGAATTACTCTATCAACGATTAAATTGAAAGACTTTATCTAGAGGTCATATGGGCCTAGGTGTTATTTGTTTTTATATTAAACTATCCTTTCCACCACTTCGCCATAAAGAAGCTTCTTCAACATATTGTTCAATTGTTCACTCCCCACATTCAAGAGGGCTAAAAGTTTTGACAAGATCAATGTGGATACAAATTCCCACTTGCCATTATGCTTATGAGTCATCCAAAAAGATTCAATAAGATCTGATTTCTTCGTAGAAAAGAGAATCATAGTAAGATGTGATCTATTCTTAGAAAAGAGACTTTAGCAATTTCTACCTATTGTTATTTTTACAAAATATGTAGGACTAAGCTCTCTTGTTTTTAACCGACCTTGAAAAAATTAATCTCCCAAGCTTAAACCATTTTCTAGTTACCATGCTTAATTTTTTTTCTCTATCTTTAAAATAAAAAAATTCTAGTTCCACATTTGCTAATCTCTCCCTAAATCTTAGTTGATCAACCATCCCTCATTCGAAGACTATAGATATACTCTCAATCTTTTAATATTTTAAGAAGATATCTCTCAGAACTTTAGCTTTAGATAGTAGAATTGTTAAGAATTCCTTAGGCTTATTCTTTATATTAAGAAAGCTTAGGCTTCATTTCTCTTAAGAAGATGAGAGGTAGTCAACAAACCATTTTTCCCTATTCCATTGTTGAAGATTGCTAACAAGCCTATTACCACTAGAAAATGCAATACTCATTTTGCATTTTCGAGGCATTCTTCTCAACCATACATGATACTATAAAAGGATGTTAACTTTCAGAGCTTGGTACGAGTCGTGAATGGTAACATAATCTTGTTCACGAAAATTGGGAGAGATTGAGATCTACATGTTTTCATTTTTCTTTAACATGTTATAGTGCTTATGTCTTTTGAAGCATGTTCTATGATTAAGTTCACATATTTGAAGGTGGTGTTGCAAACATGGCATTAGTTCACCTTTTTGTGTGGCTTCTACATATGATGAAGCATGTTGGCACATTGAATTTTACTTTGAAGGAATTTGACATATTCTAGGGTATAAGCTACATATTTGGAGGCATTTCACACCATTGAAGCTTTTAGAAGAGCAGCATGTGTCACATCAATGGCACTTGGCATCTTTTTGGGAAAGGTGGGACAACATCTTGAGGAGTGCTACATTGACTTGGTGCTTTATTGTTATGACACCATAGTAAGATGAGCTTATAGAAGGGCACACTAAGGGAGGAGGTTACACTTGGCATGTACTCACACTTGACCTTGTATGTTTTTGGATGAAACACCCATCAACTAATGGGTTCCTAAGTTTTGACCATATTTGCACATTGTTCTATGAGACCCTCATTGTGGAGGCATATATGTCCATAACATGCACTTTGTAAGGAGTTTGTTAGTGGTGCCCACCATCATTTGACAAAGTACCTAGAGTACCCCCTATATCAGCGTTGGTAAGTGCAGAGTGGCTGCAACATTCCATAATTTTGGTCATAATAGAAAATACAACCAATATTGAGGGATTTATGGTGATTTTGAATTTTCCACCTCAAACACTAGTTGTGTATCAAGCTCTCAACTTGAAGAATATTTTCAAGGAACACCCTAGCTCTAAGGAAGAGTCATGATATTCTTTTATCATCCCAAGGAGTATTTCCCTACCTTGAAGAACACACTCTTTGACTTGAAATCTATTATTATTTTATGAGGGTAGTTGAGTGATTATCTAAAGGGGCACTCTAAAGAAAAGGGATGACACATGGTGAATCAAGCACTAATTTGAGGAGCTCCTTGCATAGAACATTATATAAGACCTTTATTATATTACTTATTCAAACAATAAAACAACTTTTGAGGGAGCACTCCACCACAAAAACTCTTGAATAGATCCTAAACAAGTAATTAATTATTATTTGTGAAGAGCACTTTGGTGGAATTAATATGCTTGGCATATTTTGACATGGTTAATCACGTATTAGGGGAAGTGCCCTAATCGCAATGGAATCTCTAAACCATTCTCTTTTATTTAAATATTATTTCTTGGAGGAAAGATGGATCTAAAACTTTCTAGAGTCTCATCAATAATATTTGATTGTAAATTAATTTATGAGAAACTATACAAAAGAAAGATTCCTCTCATTTGGCGAATTAGAAGTTCAAGGGCAGGAGATCTCTCTTAGAATTCCAAGGGTATTTTGAATTTGTAGGTTAGAGAAAGGAAAAGCTTGGGTGAACTATGCTATCTTTTTTCATAGTGTAGATCACATTAATGCTAGGGATGCCATATCAAATTTTGCTAGTAAATGTTTCTATCTTCATATCCGTTACACATTTCTTTTGCATGTTAGCGTACTAGAGAAGGATGTCTCTAAGTGGTATTCATGCTCTTCTTGTCTCTTGATGTAATCAATTTGTTAATAAAGATTAACATTGTTGTTTACTCTCATTTGATAATTGTTGCTAGTCTCTTTGCTTTATGGATTGCATCATATGTTGGTTAGTTTTGACTTGGTAGATGATAGAACATCTTAATGAGCTTATCATATAGTTATGTGCATCAATGTGGTTGAGTTAATCGATGATGTTTGTATATAATCTATCTTGGTGATTTCTCTTTTGCATTATGAGTTTATTATCCCTGATTTCAATTTTTTGCTTGACCAACTATTGGTTTTCTTTGACAAAAAAAAATTGCACCTTTCTCCTTAGTTTAACATTAAAGATTAAAGTTTGGAGGTGGTTGGTGATAGAGGATTGAGGAAGGGCGGGAGAAACGCAGCGGCTAGGGTTGCCATAGCGAGCAGAGTCCGTTTCTAATGGAGAGTGGTAGGGGAGGGAGTTCGGCTCCCTCCTACAAAGATGCAGTGACCAGTAGAAGTAAATCACCAATTGGAAATAGTAAAGGTGGTATGAACTACAGAAATAGGGACAATGAAAAGGAAACAGATGGGACTAGAACAAAAGAAAATAGTAGCACAAAGGACAAAGAGGAAGAGGACAAAAGTCTAGGTTCAAGAGACAAAAAACAAAAAGGACCTTGCAAACCAAAAGCAGATATCACTCCTCGAGTAATATTAAATGATCCTGCTCTGCAGGAGCACAGGGAACATATGGGAACCTACGCCATTATCTGTAAATTCATGGGACTATGGCCCACTGAAAAGGCTTTACAGATGTGGATCAAGTATCATTGGAAGCCCAAAGGAAGCATTGACCTACATCTTGGGTCAAAAGGATTCTTCACAGTAGTGTTCTCCAACATCGAAGATAAAGACAAAATATTTGAAGGAGGACCCTATTTTTTTGCTGCAGCAGGTCTCTATATGAGACCTTGGAGAATGAACTTTGTCCTAGAGAGGGAGACTTTCTCTTCGGTTCCTGTGTGGGTAAGGCTCTACTCTCTACCTCTTGATTATTGGCAAACTGAATCGTTCGCTGCCATTGGCAATAAACTAGGACGCTATGTCAAAGCTTCTGAAGCCACAAGAAGGGGAAAATATACTTCCTTTGCCAGGATATGTGTGGAAATGGATCTATCAGGAGCACTTCCAGATGAAGTTATCCTGGAAGTTTTTGATGAGGAGTGGGTGCAGACAGTAGACTATGAACATATCCCCTTCAGTTGCCGAAGATGCCATGAACATGGGCATTTGTTAAGAGAGTGCCCTCTCAGCAAAGAAGATAACAAAGAAAAACTTAATACAACGAAGGACACTGAAAGCTTTCAGAAAGTGGCTAGTAGAGGAAGGGGAGGAAAAAAGGGATCAAAGCAACAACATACTGAGGGGCAAAAGGGTAGTCAAAATAAGTTTCAAGTGCTAGAAGAGCCTGAAGAAATCACAAGAGAGAATCAATATCAGGTGGAAGATGCTAAAGAAAAAGGAAAAAAAGAGGACACAAATCATTCTCTGGACATTGACTCTCAAAAAGAAGCCATGAGAAATGAAACAGAAATGGATATGGACCAGGAAATGACCCAAAGTGAAACAGCTCTGGAAGATCATGAACTACAAGAAATCCTCGATAAGGAAAACTTGGATCTGGAAGGATTCCTGATGAAAGGAACCAAAGGAGGAATAGATTCTTTGCCTCAAGAAGAATGCAACAGAATACATCAGTTGTTTTTATGGAAAGCTCAGGAACGAGGATTGGAGAAAGGTAAAAACATCCACAAACAGGAGCACAGAGGGGTGAAAACAATGAAATTAAATCCAGGATTAGCAACCAGAAATCCAGGAAAGAAGAGAGGCAGAAAAAAGCAAAATGAGCTGCTGATGGAGTGTGGAAAGCTAATGATAGATTTGGGTAAGATGAAAGATCTAACCAGTTACTCCTTTACAAATCTTTAATTATGAAGTTCATATCATGGAATATCAGAGGTCTAGGTAGTAAAAGAAAGAAAACAAAGAATGCTAAGTAACAGAATGAAACTAGCAACGCCGAACATAATCTTCATTCAAGAAACAAAATGTTCCATTCAGAAAATAAAACAAATCCATAGCAAATGGCTCAGTAAATTTGAGTTTCTAGAAGTCAAAGCAGAGAACATAGCAGGAGGCATCCTCACTCTTTGGAACCCCCAAAAAGTCAGCATTGTAGATGCGGAGGCAATGAGAAATTACTTATCAGCTATCATTCAACCAATGGGGATGTCTGAGACCTTCCTGGTTACGAATGTCTATGGTCCTCAGAGAATAGATGAGAAGCTTAGATTTTTGAACTCCTTGGTAGATCTCAGAAGCAGTCATAAAGAAATCCCTTCGGTCATTGGAGGAGACTTTAACATGATTAAATCTCTTTCGGAAAAAAAGGGAGGCACCAGAATCCTTAGTAGAGATTCAGTAGGATTCCATTCTTTTGCAGAAGACATGAAACTGGTTGACTCTGAAATGCATAACGGTCTTTTTACTTGGAACAACAAAAGAGGAGGTAATGCTCAGGTTGCCTCCAAGTTAGACAGATTTTTGATCTCCGAGACGCTGATGCTCACAAATACAGAAATATCTGCCAGTGTTCTCCCATTTGGAGGCTCTGATCACTAGCCGATTCAATTAGAAATGAAGGGAATTGATGCTCCTAGGAATAAACCCTTCAGATTTGAGAATATCTGGCTCTCCCACCCAGAGTTCATCAGAAACATTGAAAAATGGTGGTCCGAAGATCTATAGGTTCAGGGCTCCAAAATGTTCCTCCTCCATAAAAGACTAAAGCACATAAAAATCAAACTCAAAGAATGGAACAAGAAGGATTTTGGGAACATTTTTGTAAACAAAAAATCAGTAGAGATCAAAATGCAGGAACTAAACCAAGCAATGATCACAGATGGTTTTGATAAAACCAAAAGTGAGCAAGCTGAAAAACACAACCTTGATTGGGAGAATTTATGCAAACAGGAGGAAATCTTTTGGAGACAAAAGTCTAGAGTTCAATGGCTCAAAGAAGGTGAATGAAACACTAGTTTTTTCCACTGTTCCACCATAGCCAATAGAACGCACAATAGAATCTCCTCAATATTGAATGAAGATGGGGAGCTTCAGACCTCTCACAAGAATATTGAAGTTGTGATGGTTCAACATTTTAGAGGCATCACAAATGAAAACAATCTAGATAGAGACTAACACATCAAGGAAATTATAAAGAATATTCCCAGGATGGTGTCTAGAGAAGATAACTTTAACCTGAACAAACCAGTAACCGAAGTAGAGGTCAGTACGATTATCAAAGATATGCAGAATGGCAAAGCTCCAAGCCAAGATGGTTTCAATGTTGACTTTTTCAAAGCTTGCTAGAATGTTGTCAAACAGGATATTTTGGAGGTGGTGGAGGACTCCAGAAGAAGCAGATCCATTCTGAAAGCCCTCAACACCTCCTTCATCTCCTTGATCCCCAAACAGGACTCAACCTTGACTCCTGATAAGTTCAGACCCATTGCTTTATTCAATATAGTTTACAAAATTATTTCCAAGATCTTGGCCAACAGACTCAAACCTCTTCTTCCTTCTTTGATTTCTAGGGAATAGTCTGGTTATGTTGAAGGGAGGCAAATCCTGGACAATATTATTCAGGCCCATGAGGTTGTTCACTCTCTCACTAGCAAAAGGCAGGCCGGTATGATCATGCAATTAGACATTGCAAAAGCGTATGACAAGGTGAACTGGATTTACATCAAAAAGGTCCTTTTCGCTTTTGGGTTTGATCATGACTAGATCAGATGGGTTATGGCTTTGGTTACTTCACCCAGCTTTTCAATTCGGGTGAATGGCTCGCCCTCAGAGATCTTCACTCCTTCCAGAGGCCTTAGGTAGGGAGACCCACTCTCTCCCTTTCTTTTTATCCTCATGATGGAAGGATTGGGCCGAACCATTAAAAATGCTAAAGTCTTAGGAAAGATCAAGGGCCTCCAATTAACGGAGAACAACCAAGCCTTGACTCATCAACAATTTGTGGATGACACCATGCTGCAGGGTATCCCCACAGTCAAGGAAGCTACATCGTACAAAAAAATCTTAAATGACTTTGCCTCGGCTTCAGGTATGGAAGTCAATCTCTCCAAATCAAATTTTTTTTCTTAAACACTAACATTGCTATTCAAAGGAACATCTCTAGAATTCTGGGCTTCCAAAGGGACGTCTTCCCTTCAAAGTATTTGGGAATCCCCCTTACGGATAAACCAATGCACAAAAGTATCTGAGAACCGGTGCTCAACAAGATGCAAGACAAGATCAAAAGATGGACTTTCAGAGCGTTGAACCTTGCTGGCAGATTGATTTTGATGAAGACAGTTCTTCAATCTATCCCTATTTTCTTTTTATCAGCCCTGCCAGCTCCCAAAGGGGTCTTACAGCAATTTAGGAACATTCAGAGAGACTTTCTCTGGGGCAAGGAGGAAACCAGAAAGAAATGGGCCCTTGTTTCTTGGGATAAAATCTGTAAGCCCAAAAGTCATGGAGGCCTAGGCTTAGACGATCAGGAGATTCTAAGTAATGTTTTAGGAGCCAAACTCTGGTGGAGATGGGTTAAAGAACTAGGGGCGCAATGGGCTAAAACCTGGAAAGAAAAATATGCAAGCTCCTGGAAAATGAGTGATCTTATCAGAATGTCAGGGAACATAAAAGGCTCTCACATCTGGAATAAAGCCTGGGATAACAGAAGCCTAGTACAAAACAACAGCTTCTGGGAAATCCGAGCAGGAGAACAAGCTCTCTTTTGGGAAGATAAATGGCAACAAGAACCAATGTTGTTAAGGGAGGACTTTATGAGCATCAAGCAAGAAACTGATTTCCAAGGACTAATAAAAGTTAGGGATTTCTGGAATCTTCCTCATGACAATGAGAAATGGAGAAGCTGGAGGAAAATAGAATGCAAAGGGGACGGCCCCATAAAAGCAAAAACGTAAGAACTCATGAACATATTAGAACAGAGGAAGATCTTGGTTACAGATGGGTAGGATCAGTTAAGATGGGGCCAAAACAAAGAAGGCATATTTAATATCAAAGAAGCAAAAAGAATAACCCTTAACCTAGATCCCTGCGTTTTGGCTAAGTCCTGGCAAAAACTTTGGAGCCACCAAGGATGGATGAAGATCAAACTGTTTATGTGGTTAGTTCATCACAAGAAAATTTTAACTTGGGAAAACATTCAGAAGAGGGGGGTTATGGGGCCTTTTAGATGCCAATTATGTGAGGCTCAAGAGGAGACAATGGAGCATATTTTCAACAACTGCACCTATACCACCTGGTTGTGGGATTCTTTCAACATCATTTTTCAACAGACAGACAGAGACAAAGGTAACATTATTAACACCCTGAACAAGTGGAGAAAAAACTTTTTAGAGTATGAGATCTTTAATTTGCCCTGGACCTTTACACCAAGCTTCATTATCTGGAATGTTTGGAAAGAAAGGAATAAAAGAATTTTCAAGGATGAAAAAACTACTCCTCTTTGCCTAATGGATTTGATCTTAAAGCAGATTAAGGAGACCGTTTCCACCACTGTGCACAGTTATCCCTCGAATCGTCCCACTGCACTTGAATTGAGAACTCTCAAGCAGTTGGGAATGCATGAGATTATCCTCAATGGTCTTAGCAAAATAGAAAGAGTGTTGGAAAGGGAAAAGGAGTTCTGGCATCCTCCACCAAAAGGTTATCTTAAATTCAACATTGATGGGGCTTCAAAAAGCAGCTCGGGGACAATAGGTTATGGAGGTGTGTTAAGAGATGAAGAAGGAAAAATAATTTTTACTTTCCACTGTCATTTAGGCAAAGCCACCAACAACATGGCTGAATTAATGGCTTTGGAACAATGTCTAGAGCTTCTTAAACTAAATCACAGCTCAAGTGTTCTCATCGAAGCAGACTCCGAGATTTCTGTAAATGTAGTTAAGAAAATCTGCTATGGAACAACACCTGAAAGGGTCTCAAAACAATGGAGACTTATACAAGTGTAACAAAGAATCCAAAATCATCTCCAGAGTCTACAAATGGTTAGCTTCAACCATGTTTGGAGGAAGGCCAATAAACTTGCAGATCTACTGGTCAACCAAGGAGTGACTAATCCAGATTGCAGGATTGAAATGAAATGGCAGGAGATGCCTCCAAGCAGGCTACAAGCTCTCTGCAATGCTCAAGCCGTAGAGGATAAGGAAATTTTCGATTATTGGGCACGAGGGGCAGACTTTGATTAAAGCTCTTTATGCCTGTTCTTACTCAATTCGGTGGTCGGCTCTTTGAAAAAGGGCTTACTTTGTATGGTGATAACTTCCTTTGGGGTAAGGGAACTTATCTCCTTCATTTCTTGAATGGCGACACAAGGTTTCATTTACAGTTACAGAATGTTTCAGCGGTGAGCTCCAGTGTCAGTTTTAGCAGGATGAAACGCTGGATCGCTCCCACAAAGGAAATTCCACGGCACTTCTCGTTCGGATCGGAAAACCAGGTGTTAAGCGATTTTCTTTTGATCGCAAGGCTCACAAATGGTAAGTGGTTTTGGTTTGTTGAGAGCGATTCCACTCGGCTCTCAACACGTGGCAGAGGTGGGGGTCGTCTTACCACCCTTCATCGCACCTTAAAGACCTTGCATCTTGGCTCTTCGATATCTCTCTGAGCCGTCCTTTTTTGTGGGGGCAATCGACGGTTAGATTTGGTCAGGCTAGTTTGTGGGGACCCGAGTTTGTTCAATCTTTGCGAGTTAATGATGGGAGGTATCGCGAACTTTGACTTTGGGTCAACTTGTAATCGTGGGGACAATTTGTTTGGTTAGCTTGTCCTTTAGTTTATTTAGTGGGTCATATCTTTGATAGTACGATCTCGTTGGTTTCGTAGGCCTTGAGATATTCAGGCCTTTTGTACTTATTGTAACTATACTTTTGGGTTTTTGAAATAGAAAAAAACAGTCTATTGCTTTAGCAAAAAAAACATTAGAGATTAAATTTTATTATTATTTTTAATAATATTTTAATATATTTATTTGAAATTTGATTGGTTCATCCTCATTTTGCAATGATTACATTTTTAGTCAATTGTACATTCAAATATTTGGCTGTATATGCTGACATTAATTCACCATTTAAATTCCATTATCACCCTCTTCAAACACATCGCAGTCATGTTTCGAGGCTACGTAACTAAATGTTTTTTTAACTTATGGCTGCGTGGATCAACAACAGCGTGGCCTAAAATTCTTTTATACAATCATTGACTAGACAAGTCTGTAACAATTCTGGAACTTGTGCAGTACACATTGCAGTGATCACATAGAATGGAATATGGAATTTCGAGTTGATTATATATATATATATATATATATATATTTTCCAGCCCTAAGGTAGGAAAACAACTCAACAAACCTAGTAGCTTGCTTAACAGGATCCAGGTTGGGAGAGTAATTACTAAAACCGCGTATCAAGGATGTACAAGATTTAGTCGATTGATCATTTAAATTTTATACTTTTAATGTTAACACTCTAACCACAAACATCAAGGCATTTAATTTCCCAATGGTCCATGAATCGACTATTAATGCAAAACCCACCATGTTGAAATCAACAATGGTGTGACATATCCCATATCTAATGAGTTCGCAATTTTCTTTGAGCGCATAATATTCTCGACAAGGATATGGCAACATTCGTATTTGGCAACTAACCTTTGACTATAGAATTGAGAAAGAAATAAATATGTTCAAAAGGGGTTTAAGTTTGTGGACCAAACTATATTGGAAAAAAATATTTGGTTCCGCCTATTTCACCACTGAAGCATGTGATAGTCTAAAAAGGGAAATTTATAGCAATTATATATTTTTAATTTAGGGAGTAACATTTTCCCACAATAATAGTTGTTATGAGTACATTATGTTTGATTGTAATTTAGATAATATGTAAAAACAATTATAAAATTGGGTAGCTTTTTGGACCAGCTTTATTGTTTTAGGATTTTTTTTTTTTTAATTGATTAGAAAAAACATATAAATTAATATTTTGAGGCTGCGTTGGTTACTTATTACACTTAGATGATAGTTTTTTTTGTTCTACCATGCATTTTGCCACACAAGATGAGTTTAATTGAGTTTTGTCCATTCCAAGAATTCCTACAAAATTTGCAATTTGAATAACCAAGTTTAAGAGGGTTATAACTCACTCTGGTTTTGCTATTCTTCCATTTTAATCCTTTTATTTATTTATTTGTTCCAATTACATTATATGAATCCAATGTCCCATCTTAACACAACTCTATCACAAAGTGTCTTCATGTAGACTTTTAAGTGGTCTGACAATACCTTGTAAATATTATTGATAATCTTTTTAATGTTTACATGATTTTTTATTCTTTGAAGTTGGATCCTTTTTTTTTGGTGAATCAAGGTTCTATTCATTCATCAAAAGTTGAGTACATAGATATAAAAAAGAAAGTAGTCTCACCCAGCTCAAGTTTGTTAACTAGAGCTAGTAGCATATGGCAAATAAACATAAACAAAACTAAAGGAACAATCCACAAGTTGATAGGCCAAAAGCACCAAAAGACAAACAAGACTAGCAAAACACCTGTAACCATGGTCAATCATCAAAAGTAATAGACGCAGGGTTGTCAGGCCTAGTCCCTAAAGGAGGAGGGGGACGATAAGGGTATTGAACATGTTGCTTGAAGTGTTCCATCCACGTTTCCAGCTTTTCCACCTTTTTAGATAGCAAATTCTGACCATGCCAAAGCATCACGATCCTTTCCCTGACATGGCATTGAAAGTAATGCAATTGGTTGAGCGTGGCAATAACAACTTAGTGTTCTTCCTTCTTGGCCTTATCGTACATTTCCATGTGATCCAGAACCATTTGAACCAAGTCTCGATATGCCATGGAACACTATTGTCGCCCATCAACCCTTGTACTTCCAGGCCCGTGTTGTCGGCCTTGCCCACCAACTCCAACCTCGTGTGACCCACTCCCCTTCTTGCGATTTCTGGCCGCATGACCACCCCGAGTGGCTTTAGCACCTCCTTTTCCCCCACGGGCCCCCAAGGCCACCTGATCCACACTTCTAATAGATTTACCACCCCGCACTGAACACTCGGCCACCTAGCTCTCCACCTCCACCTTCAGCTCAGAACAAATACCACCCTGGCTAGCCAAAGCTCCCCTTTGCAGGGGTTTGGAGCGGGAATTGAGAGGTATAGGTGGCACGGACCAGGGATACGCTTCTAATCTAGGAACACCACTGAACAACAACACTAACCAATGCCCCTTGAATCGCAACAGCTCCCAATGAACCTTGAACCTCTCCATAGCTACAAGCGGCCCCAAATAATCCAACAACTTGCTACCCTATGGGGCTATCGACCTTCTTTCACTGACTTAGGAAATTACAGAAGAAATCACAGCTAAAGAACACACCCACCAGACAATGAACTTGTTGATGCCTCTACTAGAGGAAGCACCTAAGAGTAGAGACACAGACAAAAGGATTGGACACCCAAACACAAATAGACTAATCACAAACCCAAGTTGAAATCTTGTCAACGCAGACTACTTCAAACAAATATCCCATCACCAGACCCAATTTCTTCTCATCCAACCATAGGACGTAGGCATCCACATAATAACCACACAAACAGGAGTACCCAAAAGATATCAAATTGATACAGGACTCAGGCTCCCTCTCAAGCTTAGAAGAGAACCGAGAAAAGAGCTAATTATCAGCACAAGAAAAGGGCCGCAGACCGTCTCTATTACCATGCAGAGTTCACCCAAACTTCGGAAGACAACGATAAACTAGACACAAGGAGAGGAACTTATCGCTTTTGTGAGCCGAAGGCAAATGAGGCGACGTCGGTGGCATAATCGCCAGCATACCCAGACAAGCCAAGAGCCAGAGACACCCGTTGGACTACCAGAGCTCAAACCACGAACGTCCACCCATCGAATGAACACAACATAATAAAAATCCTAGAGCGCGACATGCACCATAAACCAACCTCCCTCGCCCGTCCTCGATCCCGCAGAGACAGAGTGAACCTTCACATGTTGCACCGTGAACTTCCCTGTACAACAAATGTAATGGAAGGACAAGTGGATTGTCCTCCTTACCAACTGCTAGATGTTCATCTTCATGGCACACATGTCTAACTCTTCTCGGATTTCGTCACCCCCATCGAGGATGAAGTTGGATCTTTTAATATATTGTACAAATCAATATAAATTATATATTTGTGTTTTTCCCTTTTTTTAAATATTCCATATTTTTTATACAAATATTTTGTCATGCCATTGTAATTTTTCCTCATTGAATGAATGACGAGGTTTGTTTATTTTAAGAATATTCTTTTGGTAACTATTATATTTTTAATTGTGTAATTATTATATTTTTATTTTTAATTGAAATTGTTAAATTATTATAATTTAGATATTAAACTATTAAATATTATTTATTAATATAAAATGCTTTATTATTTTGTGTAAAAGTGATATGTTTTTTTCCCATGGAAAATCATAATTTTTATTTATAAATAAGGAAATTACATGTTGAAGATGCTGAGTAGCATATGAGGTATCTGTGGTCAAGCCACAATCAATATTGTTTTTCAAAAAATATGTCGATCCCTTCGAAGGGAGATTGCTATGAATAATTACATATGAAAGTTCAGTAATATTATAGACATAAAGTGCTATAATTCAAAATATATACAACAAAATTTAGTCATAAAATACTCATAGAAATGGGGTCCACGACTCCATTAAAATTGCCCATTCATGAATGGGCGGTGGTAATAGTTGAAAACTTCCAAGTCCTGTTCCTCTTGTATCAACCAGATGCCCCTTGGCAGCTGTGTGGCTTCCTTGGAAAGGAAATTGGAAATGTTGTTTCATTCCCTGTAGATATGTTGACAAGAAGATATGTCAAAAAATGATCTCAGTCTCAAAGCATCATCCAGAATGTGTCGAAGTGTGTGTGTGACAAATAGTTTGTTTGATTAAACCATTTAATAATGATCTGCGAGTCACCAAAAATTTGCAAATTTCGACATCCTTTTACTAGTGCAAAATGTAGTAAGTGTCAGAGGGATATAAGTTCAACAAAGTTGTTAGTCCCCCCTAAGCCCAATTGTATCCTGTAGGAATGTGTGTGATTTATATGAAGGATAATTCCACCCCCACATCCATGTTTTTGTGACGAACCATCAAAATAAGCCCATGGCATGTCATAAGTAATGATCTCAGGTATGTTGTTGCGCATTGTGGGTTCACGGGTCTCCTCTGGAAGGCTTAGGTAATTAGAAATGAATGATGCAATGATATTGTCCCAACATGGCTCTATATCAGTAAAAATAATCTTGTTCCGTTGAAGTCATATATACCAGCAAACCAATACCGACATACACTTATTTGTTTGTGCTGAAGTCCACCATCGTTGCCATGCCTCCTAGGTGTCCATGCCAATCCAATTATTTTGAATCTGTAGTTGTATAGTAATCTTAGACTAGATGGAAATAGTGGTCCTACATCTGAGGAATAAGTGATCACATGTTTCCAAGTCCTGTATACACAATACACACCAACTCTGACCATGAAATATTCACTTATGAAGGATGTTAGCAGTAGGAGCCTTCTTCTGAAGGATGCACCACATGAATAGTTTAGTCCTAGGGGTCGCCTTTAGTTTCCATAGAAAAGACCACCACCATTCTGATACAATGGATCTGTGTTCAACGTTCATATAAAAGTATCCATATTTTGGGGAATATTTCCTATTCGGAGCATGGGACCAATTAAGTTCATCCTCCCACTCAGTGATTCGAACATGCGATTCCATCAAAGTTGTTGTATAGTTTTTCCAATTGTCCACCCATCATGGTGGTATATTCAGTGTGATGGTGTTCTTCCATGCCTGCTGAAACATATTAGCGTACTCATGGTCAACAATATGTGCCAAATTGGCGTGTCCTAAATCCGAAAGATGTTGGATAATCCCAGGTGGGAGCGTATGAGATTTCCCATAGCCAATCCAGGGGTCCATTCCAATCCGAATAGAGCGGCCATTTCCAATTCTATAGGTCAGTCCATCCCTAACATGCTTCAATGTATTAAGTACCGCCCGCCAAACAACATATATGTTGTTCCTTTCCCATGTTGGTAGCCTGATCCAGTCAAGAAAATATAATGGAGAAATGTATTTCTGGTAGATAACCTTTGTCCAAATATTCTTGTATGATAGGATGTTCCAACCCATTTTGGCCGCCAGAGCACTGACAAAGTAATCAAGGTTCTTGAGTCCCCATCCGCCCCATTTCTTTGGAAGTGTAAACATGTCCCAGCGAACCCAAGCAAAGTTGTGTCCGACTTGTTTACCCCTCCAAAGGAATCTGCAGCATAGTTGTTGGATTCTTTGAATGATGGCCTTTGGTATCCAGGCTAAAGACATCTAGTAGACAAGAGTGGCCTCCAAGGCAGATTTGATGAGAGTCAGTCTTCTTACTCTAGACAACCACCTATGATGCCAAATATTTAATCTTATTTCTATCTTGGCAACCAACCAGACCCAATCATCGATCCGATAGTTTGATGGTTTTAACATGAATCCTAGGGATTTGAGTCCCTCCTCAATCTGCTATGAGGTGAAGGGAAAATGCAGTAGAGCATAATGGATCTCATTCTGACTGCACCCAAAAGTAGATAGCGTGGATTTTTTATTGTTGCATTGCATCCCAATAGCGTGATAGAATAAACAAAATGCGGCAGCAAATGCCATAGAGTCCCCAAGAGATCCATTCAGAAATATAAGTATATCATCCACCAATAGGAGGTGTGTGAGTATACAGTTGTTTGTAATCTTGATGCCCTTCTATCTACCCTGCAATCGATCTACCATGATGAGTCGACTCATACCTTCCATGATCAATAGGAATAGTAGTGGGGAAAGAGGGCAACCTTGTCTCAATCCTTGTTCTGCATGAAAGAAAGAGGATGCAAATCCAATGATCAAAACACTATAAAATACATTGGTAATGCAACACAATCCATGGAATGAATAGTAAAGGAAAGCCGAGGTGGGTAAGGAGCATTCGAATGTATAGCTAGCAAGTGTGATCAAAAGATTTTGCCAAATCAATTTTAAGTATCATCCCTTGGAGATTCTTTGATTTGATAGAGTGAAGTGCTTCTTGTGTTGTGCCCATTGCTTCATGTATTTGACGATGGTCAAGGAATGCAAATTGCTCCGAAGATATATGCTCGGATAGGATGGGCTTGAGCCGATTTGCAATGATCTTAGCAATAATCTTGTATATATATTTCCACAGCGAAATGGGTCTATAATCATCAAAGCTCTGTGGATCATCCGACTTGGGGATGAGAGCGAATGTTGAGTTGAAAGCATCATACATTCGCCCACTAGTCTAGCATTCTTCGATGACTTGGATTAACTCTTGTCCAATCATTTCAAAGAATGCAATATAAAATTCAATAGATCAGCGATCTGGTCCAGGGCTCTTATCCTTCTTAAACCACTTAATAGTAGCCTCTACCTCCCGCATGGATATTGGATTAAGTAGATCATCACCGACATCCACCGACATCCACCGACATCCTAATCAACATATCTGGTGAGTAGACTAGCTACCTTGATTATTTCAACAAGATTTGCATCAGGTGGAGCTATGAATAAACGTCCGAAATGGGACATGCCAAGATTGGCCAGTTCATGGAAGGTCTTTGCTTGTGTACCATGCTCATCCTTCAGATGCCAGATGGTGTTAATGACCCTACGCCCATTTGCAACACGACGATAGAACTTTGTATTCTCATCTCCCTCCTTTAACCAAATGACCCTACTTCTGAGTCGCCAGGTTTCCGCCCTGTCTTTCAAGATCTGATTCCACTTGATCTCTAACCGAATCAAATGCTCTTTATCATCAACACAGGTGAATCCTCGACTCTCAGGTCCATTCAATCGTTCAACCTCCAGTTCAATGTCTCTCAGAATCAACGCATCTTTGGTCCTTTTATCCTTTGCCCATATAATATATTTATGTTTGATGATTTCCATTTTATTTGCAAATATCTCGGAGGCAGTTAGACCATGTTGGGCTTCGATGGTATTCCAGGTCTGTGCAATCAACTAAATATAGCTATCATCATTAAGCCAGGTTGAGTTGAAATTGAAGGGTGCATTAGGTTTTCTAATACCGCTAGCGATCTCTAGATATATGGGATGATGATCCGATAACCCCCCAGATCCCACCCATTGTCGGTAAAGGGGTAATTGATCCAGAAGCGCCTCCTTAACTGGAAACTGACCTAATCTTCTGGCTAACGCTGCATCCCCGGTCCTTCGATTTATCCAGGTGGGTTTTAAGCAGGGCAATAGGATATCGATTAGTAGGTGATCCTCCAGAAGGTGTGATATCCCATCTGATAGTGAGTCCAGTTGAGCATTCATGCCCCAAGACTCAAACATTTCCTAGAGAAAAATTAAGATCCCTGCCAATAATAATGTTCTCAGCATGGAAATGTTCAAAGTCAAGTACCTTCTGCTAGAAATTGAGCCTATTGTTGCGGGGTCCGTAGACATTGATGATCCTCAGCTCTCTACCAAGATCTGCTGAGTAAATATCCGCACCAATGAAGCTCATCTCCCCCATGACTTTATTAGTCTTATGGATCTGAGGTCAATCCCCAATAATAAGCCACCATATCGCCCACGAGCATCCATTGCAGTGAAATACCATCCAAGTAACATTGCCTCAAGGATGGGAACACTTTGTATACCAATCGCAAGGGTCTCTTGTAAGAATATAATATCCACCAGTTCCAATACCATCAAACGACGGAAGGCTAATTTCTTTGCTGGGCTAGCCAACCCCCTACAATTGTAAGAGAGCCACTTCATGGGGAACTAGGGGGGGAGGTCAGTGCAATAAGGGCCTGATCAATGGGGATGGATTTGGAGATGTTAGATTGTCGACCTCGAGCTGTCTTGGTTGGAGGAAGATGGGGTGTAATGCCAAGACCACTACTGACCCCCGAGGGAATACATGATAATGACCGAAGGAAATAACCATTTCCCAAAATAAAGTCATTGGACGACTTAGAAGGGGAGAGGGTATCCACAATCCCAGAGATGATAGGAGGGGTGGGGGAGTAAATATGTGCAGTGGGGTGCAAAGTGCAAACAATAGAGGGACAATGCATAGAGCCAACATTACAGAATGATAATCTAGGAGAACAAATAGTTGATATCAAATGGAGAGGAGGGTTAGAGATAGTACCCACATTAGAGGCAGTCGCCACCGCAGCCGCACGCGATCTAGTGATACGTGGGGATGGGGGACGAAACTAATCCTTGCGAGTGCATGTGCCACGGGCATCCTGGGTGTCCAACGGTTGTTCATACATATGATTAATAGGTGCCTTCCTTCGTCGATCAGAATTCAGATTTGTAGGAGCATGTTCAGAGCGAGCAACCGAAGCCGAGCTGGATGCAAGTAGGGGGAAATCCTTATAGAGATGTCCAATTTTGTGACATCTCCTACATCAGTATGGAACTCCCTCATAGTCCAATATATGTATCCTGCAAGTGTCCCTCCAATGCAACTGCATACTTTCCTCCAGTCCTTCTCTGGTATCAAGGAAGACCAGAATGTGCGCCATGGACATATTCCCCATTAACATGTAGGATTTATTGAAGTCCATATACCTTCGAAGTGCATTCCCAATCGTTTTGAAGATGTCTTCCGACCAGAAGAGGGAGACCAGGTAATCTGACCCAGTTAGGTCCGACCCCAAGATGTTCATGCCCAGGATCAAAAAGGGGGCACCAATGCTTAAGGAGCATTAGAGCCAATTCAATGCGCCAGTGTTTCGATAAGACCCACGGGATAAACTCAGGCCTCTGAAATCACAATGTGAACCATCTCCGAGAGAGGGTTACCACTGACGACAGTTCTGTGAGGATCTGCCCCCAAATCTCCAACACCCACTGCTTCAAATGCGCTGCTGAGTAAGCCCAATGCCACACACGTCCAACCAAAACCCTGTTGGAGGTATCTAGAACCTCCCCCATCTATATATCAACCCCAAAAGTGAGGGATATCTTTTTGTTGCCCGCCTTAACACCTTTGAATCATTTTGCAGGGTGTCCCGACCGAATAGGGGGTGTTCTTACCTACTGCAATAGAGGCGGATTCGCTATGGCCTCCGAGCCAGTATTCCTAGTCAAATCAGGTTGGGGAGAAGATGAATCAACAAAGCATCTGGAAGTGGGAGGGTCGTGAGTGGGAGGAGGGGGGAAGGGGTCCGCAGGGTCTAAGGGAAGGGCCAAAAAGGATTGAGATGCCTGAGGTGGGGGGATGTGGGAAGAGGAAGGTGAAGAGGTAGATGGAGGATGCAAACTATATAGGGGAGGGGGGGCAGGTGGGCCGAGGCAGTTTTGATATGAATTGTAGAGAGGCCAGGGATAATAGAGGGAGGTCGTTACCAGGTGGGAAGTCCATCACATCAGCATAGCCAGAAAACGACAAGGTGGAGGAAGACGACCCAGAGTTATGGAGAGTTTGTTGAGCCGGAACGGTGAAAGCAGGATATTCCAGGACAGAGTAAACCCTAGAAGACCCAACTAGGGTAGAGGGTATGTCCAATGAAACATTCAAGGAGGTAACCGACAAATGCGAGGGGAAAATAGTTCAGTGGGGGTCTAGTGGGGAGGGGTCCTCAGAATAATCAATGATGTCGTCCTCCATGATAATCGACAGTACGTTGAATAACCGTCCCAAGACCAAAACTGACAAATCTCGTGTCATAGAGCAGGTCGTCGCAGAAAGTAAAAAATGGACCAAATGGTTCGAAACGAAGGTGGTCCCCCGGTTAGAAAGAAGGGAGTAGCCCAAATGATGCACAAAATGGTTAAGCAGAGTTAGTCCAAGCCAATGGGCAAGCCGCCATTGTCGGAAAACATTGAAACCCTAGACCATAGTTCGAGTTCGTTGTTTGACACCAAACCCTCGTTGTCGAATTGGATGTATTTCAGTAAAAGTGATATGTTATGTGATAAAATTTTATTTTTAAAATATTTTTATTATTAATATTTAAGTAATTAATTTATTTCTTTATTTTTTAAGATAACTACTTTTTAGTTTAAATTTTTGTATATGAAATGTATTTAATAAAAAAATATATACAAACTTTCCCTATTTTTATCATTACTTAAATTTTAAGTAGAAAATTATAGATTACCAATATTACTGTAACTTATATATATATCTAAATCAATTTTATTCAAATATATCTAAATTCACTTATATATATATATATATTATCTTATATATTTATATATTTGTTTCATTGATGTTTTATTGATTAATGTTAAGTAATATTTAATCTTTCATTTTTTTAATGATTATTTATTTAAAATTAGTGTATTTTACATAAATTTTTTTTTTTATTATTTTTTAAATTATTATTTATTATTAACTTTATTTAATGTTATTTTGATATTTTTCATTTATTTTTTTTTTTAACTTAAATTTATATAAAATATAAGAAAAGATTACGGCCTACAAAACAAACCCAACAACTTTTTATATACATGAACATTTTTAAAATGTATATAATAATTACGAGTAACAAGGGAATCATATCTAAGCAAGCGTAGTAGAAGAATACCATATCCATGCATATCATATTTTTGCTTAGTGCC
>APFE030033159.1:0-18647 GCA_000404065.3 Pinus taeda | reverse complement strand
CTTGGTTATATTGTGACCCCTTAGAATCCTATATATAGAAAGGAGGTTTTGTCATTTGAATCATCGAAGAATTATTCATTTGTGTAATGTAAAGTAGGTTTCCCCCTCGAAGAGGCTGAATTCTAAGGCGTTGATCTATATTTTCTTTTTTTTTGTGAGCTGGTTTCATAACAAAGTTCTTCGTCAGTCCAGACACGTACATCACATCTGTCAAGATGAGAGGACCTCCATGCTCCCTCTGAAAAGCAACCATGCCCACCCCTGAAACATTATACTTTCCATTGTCCCCCATCTCTATACGCATCTTGAGGTATTTCTCCTCCAAGGCATTGAATAAATTTTTATCACCAGTCATGTGGAATGAGGCTCCACTGTCAAGATACCAGAAACAACCCATCATCGATGACACCATGCATGCGATGAGGGTAATGTCCATTTCGAACTGAGAGGCTAATGCCTCACCTTCCGATCCTTTTGAGGATCCCTTCTTGGACTTCTTCGATGGTCAATTAGTTGCATAATGTCCCATCTTGTGACAATTAAAGCATATAACTTTAGACATGTCACCCTTCTTCCCTCCCTGAGAAGAATTTGATTTGAAATGGGAAGCCTTACCCTTCCATTTCCTTGCCTTACATGCTAAGGCCAGATTTTTTTCATCATCATCCTTGGATGAATAACCATCTCGTGTGCTCCTCCTGGTCTCCTCTTGCATATGGTCCAACCATAGTCGTTCCCAATCCAGTAGTTTCTCCCTTCCATTCACAGAGTCCTGGTAGCTATTTTAGCTCTTTGGAAGGCCAAGGAGAGTGAGGCTCACCATATCATCATCGGTAGTTTTTATTCCCATACTGCCAAGCTCATCTCTACAGGTGGTGAGCTTGTTCAGATATGTGGAAATAGTATCGCCCTTCTCTATCTTGATTCTTCAAAGCTTATTCTTGAGCGCCAATTTCCTCTCGTCGCTACTGTTCTGGTAGAAGTCCTTCAATGCCTTCCACATTGAAAATGGAGTATCCTTCCCATGGAGACTTGAGACAATATGGCCTCAAACTCCCTCAAGGATGATCTGTCTTGCCTTCGCAACGCGCTTCTTCCACTCAACCAAATCTGGTGCATTAGTTGAAGCTGTCTTTGGGATTTCTTGATCAATGAATTCCTTCAAGCCATTGTCTTCTAATACAGCCTCCATTCTATCTTTCCATGTTAGGTAATTCTAGCTACCTTCTAAGGCATACTCGAGTCTCAAGCCATAGAACGCCATTGGCCAACCTTGAAGTATGATATGAATTCGATTTACACCTGCAACCTCGAACTTAAAACTTCGAATTCTCTTCTTTGTATACTGTTCACAACTCGGATACCATGAAGAAATTTCCTACAAATCTATCACTCTAAGACCATGTAGAAAACCTGTTGTAGGTTAACCCGGTAATGCAATATAAATCAACGCAAAATACTGTAGCCTACTTCTACTATCAAGTTTGTGGAAACTTAAAGATCGAGCTAAACACATATAACCAGAAGAAGAAGAATCAATGCACAATACACATGAAAATACTTTGGGGAAAGCCTCAGCTAAAAACCCCACTATCTGTATTATCATACAAGGTGGAAATACATAGGAATTATACAAAACCTTAGCTCTCAGTACAATCCTCACAGATGCTCACAGGAAATCTTGGTTGCTCTTCAGCCTTCATCTCTACCCTCCAAGATCCTATTTCCTTGTGTTGTTCCTCTGGGATGATCTTCCTTCAACCATGTGGAACACTGCTCTCACACACTGTCAGAACTGCACAATCCTCAAGGAATGATCCCTTCTGCATGCATGAGTTTTCTTTATAATAAAACACATGAAAATGATAGTACATTGTCCTTGAAATAAATCTCAACTGGGTCTTTCTCATAACAGACATGCATGAGTTTCTAATGAGGGAATCTTCAGTTAACTAGAGTACACTAGTTGGATGCATGCATGCATCAACTCGCTGATAACTCACAATTAGTTCCTCAAACTGTTTGGAACTAATTTAACTAGACTTAACTCAGTAAACTGAGTTAACTAATTACAACTCAAATATAACTCAATCTTATCTCCTTAATTTAAGGGATAACTCTTGCATGACTCCAAAAAGACTTCTAACTTGAATTTCTCCAACCAATTAATTTTGAAATAATTAATTAATTATTTCCAAGTAGCTGTAAAGACTAAATTCAGTTTTAATTCACAATTTAATTCAATGACAAATTAAATTGGAATATTCTTGTTGCCATATTTCAACAATGCCAACCTAGGCTTTTGGAATTACCATCCAAATTGAGAAGATTTCCGAAAATCAAAATGCTAACAAGAAACAGTGATGTACCTTTTGAATTAGACATCAAGCCAAATTGTTGTCGATTAGGAAAGGAATCCTCGGTGATATCGAGGCGGCTTCCGAGCCATAGAGCCCCAACTTCTAGAATTCCCATGATTTGGAGCGATGAACCCACAAACACTACCCACAGAGATGGGGCAACAATAATTTGAAGCGAAGCTCTTTGCAGAGCTGCTATAAAACTATCCTCCTTACCACCAAACTTGAAACCCAACACTGCACCAAAACGAAATTTACGGACAATTTCTGAGAAAATTGGGTAGACGAAGAAGTGCACATAGGCATGAGTGCATCCAGATCAGGGCTCAAACGAGATTTAACATTAATTTTCTTGCCAAGTTGCATGATTCACACCATATTACTTCTATTAAAGAGATCCATCATTATGCTGAGAGGAGGGCAATTCAAAGTCTGGGGCAAAGGGATATTGTCATCTCAAGCATGTGAGAGGAAGATCATTGCTACTACATGACAGTGGTTTGCAATATTTGCCACATCAAGGGTGATGTGAATGATAACATAAGGTCGAACCTTATTGTATTTTATATAATTCGGAAGGAACTAAGGAACAATGCATCAAAGGAAGAGGGATTTCAGGGAAAGGGATAGGGATTAGAATTAATTCGAAGGTGAACATATTCGTATAGTGAAAGGACCAAGGTGGCAACCAAACAAATGTGACTATAAATAACTTAGGGGATTCGAAAAAGTATTTTAAATTCATTGTGATCCATAAAATGTCGTGGATATTTCATTGGACAATTTGTCACAATAGATATGATAATATTATATTAAAAATTTGAAATTCTACATTATTACAATTTTATTAAATTTCTAGATCTATAGATTTTACTAGAATTAGTGCATGCATATTAATGGAAATTATGCAAAAAATAGAGAACGACAAAATAAAATCACACACGCACATACATAAGACACAAGATATGCTCTGTGAAACCCTTTTGGGAGAAAACATGAGTGAATTATCTTATACCAAGATAGCTTGTGTGAATCACGTGGGCCTTCTAAATGCAAACTTCTAAGAATTCTATTATATTAAAGTTAATTTGATTGTTTTGTTCGTTGAATTAATTCCTTCAGATGTTGTATTTTTTTTTGTGGGGCATTATTTTTTGGTTTTCATTCCAATAAAGGTAAGGAAATAAATGTTTCAATTTCATCATAGGTGTAAATTTTTATCATGATATTTGACAATATCAATTATTTTTATTTATTTATATTAAATTATAAGTAAATTGTTATTATGTAAATTCCAAATTTAGCAATTTTATATATCATCACAGGATTTGTTAAAAATAAAGATATTTAAGAACACATTTGCTTTAAGTGCCTGTAAATTCAATTTAATTATCATTTCCCAAGATTCTATAAAGGATTGATTATCTTCGGTTGTGGAAATATCACAATAGTGACATGGTGGGAATACCATAATATCATCTTTTTCCGTGGAATAAGATAACTTACTAGTTTGATGTATTGGGTTTTAAAGAAAATTTTGAACTAGGAGTCCTAAAAGCTTCACAATTTCTTTGACACAACTGTGGTTGCAACAACATTGATCTCTCTCTCTCTCTCTCTCTCTCTCTCTCTCTCTCTCTCTCTCTCTCTATATATATATATATATATATATATATATATATGAAGGATAACTAGTAATAAATTATTTATTAACAAGCTCATATAATATATTATGATATTATAAGTCGAATGTTAAATATCAAATGGGAAAATTATAATTGAAAACAAGTGTTGGAATTGATGAGTTTGTGTATACATGGATTGTATTTCTATTAGAAACATTTTGATTAGAATGTTAACTTAGTTTGGTTTTACCCATTATAATAGTTTACAAAAATTAGTAAATGGAGAAAATATTATAATGTTTAGAAGATATTTTATTTTGGATAAGAATTAGTACATCATCATTGCAATATTATATTAAAATATCTAACTTTACGAATAAAGCTAATCATAATACCTACTTAATGAAATATATTGTAAATAGATAATATTTATTAATAATTAAATTTTATAAAGTATTGATAAAAAATTTGCACACATCTATATCATAAGTATAATCTACATAAGATATGTAGGCATTATAGACTACTTAGTCATTACAAAAAAAAACTCATTATGAGTTTTGATGTCATATTATAAATCAAACTAAGTTGGGAGGAAAACCACCCACACTATTAAAAATAATATTACATTAAAATTTAAGGAGAAATTGTAAGGTGACAAGAAGTTAGAGAGAAAAATAAATAAAAATAATACCTAATTAATAAAAGATATTGTAAATAGATAATATTTATTAATAAATTAATTTTTTCAAGTACATATGTGTGTGTGTGCACGCGCGTGCGTGTGTGTGTGTGAGCTTTGATATCATATTACAAATTGAACTATGCTGGGAGGTCAACCACAATTCTACTAACCACCCAAATTATTAAAAATAGTATTACATCCAAATCTAAGGAGAAATTGTAGGGTGATAAGGAGTTAGAGGGAAAATGATTCAATAATAATTCAATAAAATCCCTCCATAATATTAAAGGGAAATTAATATAATATTAATTCATGAAGATCCTTCAACAATAATAATTCAATAATAACTCATGAAAATCCTTCTATGCCCATGAGTTGAATAAATATCTAATGACGGGTTGCCACATGATCTTTTTGTTGGGGAATATGACCACAAGATGGGGGCCTTAACCTATGATCTATCATAACTCTCTATCGAAGATGAACTATGATGCATGTCATATACCATTGGAATTAGCATGATAAAGAGCATCTAGTGATAATGCTCTTAGGAGAAAACCCACTGATCTTCATACGCAATGTCATCAATAAGTGTGGGGATTCTAGGTCTATCAGGTCATAAAAAGTAATATTTGGAATTTTGATTCATCACAATACAATGTATGATTTGTTTTTTTCTAGTTGATTCATTATTTTATAGTGTATTAATTTAACTTCCTTGGCCAAATTAAAGATATACAACATCTAATTTATCCAACTTGCAATCAACAACATCCAGTTCATCCAAATAAGTGGTCATGATTGTATAATCAAATTCAATCCCAACTTGTGGCCATATAGTTCAATTCAACCTTTGTATAACCTTTGATAACCTTACAATTTATGTATGAATTGCTAACTTTGCAACTTGGCAATTTAATCATTCAATTTCTCAATATCTATGCCAAATTACCAACAATTAGCTAGAATTCAACATTGGTGCCTCAATGATAGTATGTGTCTTGAATTTCTTAAAATTTGTGCTAAATTGATGCAATTCAGCTTAAATTTGTGTCATATTTAAGATACAGTAGATGACCAATTTCAAAGATTCTCATGAAAATCGATGGCAAACAATTTTGTTATTTGTCACTTCCCATAACACTTTTGTTGATATTTTGTAGCCCTTTGTGGCAATACTATGTAATAATAATTTCTAAGTCAAACTTCCAAAGTTTTGTCTAGTAGGTAGTAAAATATAGCTATATGGTTTGCCTCCTCTAATTGTTCCTTGATGAAATACTATTGTGATATAGGTCTTTATTAGTAAGCAAATAAAGAATGTAATATTGACTTGGATACATCCCATATCTAAACTATCCTCCTAGTGAACTAGTGAACACTATGGTTTGGTATGTAGGTGTCTCAGTAGATGGAAATATGTCCATAGGATGACCAATTATTTAGTGTTTATAGCCAAATTGATGTTAAGTCCTAAATAGATTCCTAGACATTCTATGTGGTACTAATGTTTGGCCTAGAGGTTAGTTGGCCAGTGACTAGTATATTGTTTCATATTAGAATCTTACAATTGAAGGAAGGAACATTATCGCTTAATTTTAAGAATCCGTAATCCATTCATATTGGAAGATGCCCACATTTAGCGTGATCAACCAACATTTTCGGATTATTTCTAGCACAACCTTGAGTGTGATTTTTCCCTTTTCATTATGCATTGTCGCAAGCATGTTATAATACCTTCGGTGTTTCCATGTCCTCTTTCTATAAGTACTTAGGGACTCAATTCCTCCATGCTAGATTTTTGTTGGAGAATTTTCTATTTGGATCACATCACTTTGTGTGGTATTTTAGCAGTTTGTTTCATTTTATTTTGAGAATTCATCTAATCATATATGGATTTAGGTTCTATGTCTTTGAATCACCAATTTCATAGACCATATATCACTTTATTCCTTATCATCATTAGAAGCATTATCTATAACAACAAATTTTCTATCTCTCGTAATAGTATTTGAGACCAATGCTCCTATGGTTAGGAGAAATGATAGGGATTCTAATCCCTATTATTTACATATGTATTGTCATCTCCAATTATTATAATTAGGATATTATCATTGTGGATTCATTTGTTGAATCTCTTTTTTTATTGGGAATGGTTGAGATATTTTCTCAACCAATTCCTTGTTTTGTTTACAAACCTTAATTTGTTAGATCAATATATTCTTTCTCTCCCTTATTTTTGGAGGTAGCTTTGCTCTTGTAAAGCTATTTAAGGTTCTCATTTGCTAATAACAATTCAGTTTAATATTTAATATCTACAAACTCAAATCATGAGTGAGATTTCCCATATCATTGGGAAATGCCACACAAAATGATGTAGAAAATTTTATATTCCTCATAAGTCTCAATCCATACTTATTTATTTCAATGAGTTTCATTTCATATTCCTAATAATTGTAGATAATTTACCAAATATTTAATCTCCAAATGTCGCTCCCCTAATTTTGTAATATCATTAAAAGTTGATATTTTTTCTTCCATGTCTTGTAACATAATTTCCAACATTTATGTGTTTCTTCTTGCATTGAGAATTATATTTATATAAGTATCTCTCTTTTTCCCAACTCTATATCCTAAAGATTCCATGGTACAATTTTGTTCTCAACAATAGGCTTAGTGTATGTTAAGGTGGGCTTTCAATATCTTGAAATACTAATTTGAAAACCTTGGTGTTTTTGTTAGAGTCCATTTTTTCCTAAAAATATTATTGGCTAGAATACTCAATGATTCTACTAACCCTTATTTAAGTTGATTACAATTTTGTTAAACTTTGAACCAATCATATCATTTTATTAGTTCACAATTGCACATAGAAAAAATGTGAATTTTAACAAGAAATTCAAACTATAATAATTTCCTTTAAAGAAAAATAAATTAAATAAAAATCACTTAAAATAAATTTGAAATCCTAAAATTTTCTTAACACTATAATTATTTTTTCAATCAAAATTTCCACAATCTTAAAAAAAGCCAATATCCCATTTCTCCTATGTCAAAAAATGTGAGTAAGTGACTCTTGGAAAATATATTTTATATAATTTACATATTTTAAAATATTTAATATTAACTTTCATTTTCAAACTTATTTTAAATTAAATTACTAAACATTTAAAAATAGAAATAAAATTAAATTAAGAAATTATAATCCGCATAATAAATGAAAAGTAAAAACTAATTAAAGAAATATGTATATATATAAATAAATATAAATAAAACAAGCAATTAGTTCAATATATTCGAAAATAAGATAAATGAAATAATAGTTATTAAAAAAAAAATCAGAATGTTACATTCCAAGAGAATAAAATTAAAACAATTATTAAAAAAATTAAACAAATAAGTGAAATAAGTGAATTTTTTTTATCACGAAAAAAGCCATATAATTATATTATCTGATCCAAAACCAAAAAAATACAGTGAGATATGGGACCAACTAATCAAAATGGGGAAGAGATGTCACAAGTTCTCCAGGAGATTGGAAAAATGTATACTGTGAGGGAAATATTGTATGATAGGCATATCTACTTATCAAAATCCTAAATAACAGCACCATGAGCCAATATAATGTTTGAAGGAAAAAACAAACATATAATAGGACGAAAGGATGGGTAGCATAATTCATACCAGACTAGACGACACAAAATAGAGAATTATGTACCGGGCAACAGAAAATCTTGGATCTGGTAGGAGATGTTGTCCATTATAACCTGCATCCTCCATATTCCTTGAGGTAGGAGATGTTGTCCATTATAACCTGCATCCTCCATATTCCTTGAGGCGCTGGAAGCCCCAGTTTTGACAGAGCATCAACTTTCCTATTCTTTCCTATTTTTTTTCCAGGCAATGTGAGAGATTGAGAAGTCTTTTCTGTTATGCCACAAATCCTCAAGTCTGTTCAACCAGTGAAGAAGTGGATATTTTTAATGTTGTATTTAGACTGAATATGGTCAATGGTGACATTGGAAACTCCATAAATATGAAGATTTTAGATACCAAGAAAATGAGATCGACCAATATTATAATTTGAACTTTACTATGGTTGGACAAATAAGATCCAAATAAGATGCTTAGGAATAAATCATTCCCAACTCCATAAAAATTAAATAATTGAATGGTAAAAGAAAAAGATAACCGAAAAAAGCTTCTTAAAAGCCCTTTCTAAAATTGGTTTTGAAGCGGAGGAGAGGAGAGAACGAATGGTATTATTTGGGTAAGCTATGCATATACATATTAATATCCACTAACGTACACCTTCCATACGCTATCAAAAATGTTCGTAGCTTAGTAAACCGGCACAGTTCCCACCGAGGCACTGTAACCGGCGAACGCAATGCCTCGAGCTCCGCACTGCACGTCTCGAGGACAATGGACAGCTATTTAACATGCGCACAGACCTTCACCGATGAACGTTTTCCGGTAATAAACAATTGCCTTGACAAAGACGTCATTGTAAACTCCGTCTATGTAAACGGTAACAGAGACGATCAGAGAAGTGGGCCCGCAAAGCCACGTACCCAAGTAAAGGGAATCTGCAATCGGCAATCGGGATAAGGGTTGCCCTCAAAACGCTGGGAGGAATTGTGTAATTCTACACTTCTTCAAGCATTGGATATTGCATACAACCATTTGAGGGGTCCCACGAAAACTCGGTTGGCTGGTCTAGTGGAAATATGTTTTCGGTTGGCTGGTCTAGTGGAAATATCTCTGGTTGTTTGACAATGCTCTGAGTGGTCAAATCCCACCAAAAGTTAGTCGTCTGGTCTAGTTGGAATCTCTCTGTTTGTATGATAATGGTCTGAGTCAAACCATTCCAATTTTTCTAGCTAACTACATTTCACTTACATAATTGTTGAAATTCAAAATGTAGAATTTTGTTGGTTTCATAGCGTTTGGCAAATTAATATTCCAATAAATATTGTAATCTTTTTTTGGCTAATGTGGCAGAACAAGAATTTTACATTGGCATACTTACAAAAGAAGATCCACTATGGTCCTAGGATATACTATCCAAGCAGAACTCTGAAGACAATGAACATTTATTCTTACACTATCATAGATCTGTTAATATTAGGAACACTTCACAGGATAATGAACATTTATTCTTACACTACCATAGATCTGTTAATATTTAAAAACGCTTCACTCACAAGATGCAGATTCCATTCACTCAATTTAACACAATTGAGAAGTGCTTAAAATGGTGGAGTGCTCACTCTGGTGGTTTTTTGGGAAATTTGGAAAGGTAGTAACCAATTGATTTTTGGATCCAGTAGATGGGGGAAAAAGTAATCTATGAGTTCATAGAACAATGGGTTGTATCGGATCATAATGTAGATATCAAGGGAAAAATAAGACAGAGAAGGGGAGACTTCAGATCACCAACTACACGGTGGAGTTTTTTGATGGGGCAGCACAAGGAGGAAGATGTGGGTGCGGTTTTTGCTTAAAGTTGCCACAAGAAGAAGAGTTCCTGATACACTGGTATATGGGAGTAGGAACTAATATGAACGCAAAAGTTGTTGCTCTATGGGGCCTATTATGGTTTATTAAGTTTCTTGATATCTCTCAAGTACAAATTTTTGGGGATTCCAAATGTATGGTGGATCAGTTTAATGGGAAGAACAACATCTAGCAAGTTTCCCTACAAGGTTCGCTGAGACATATAAAAAACATATGGAATTCCTTTCAGAATCCATCCATCCAGCACATTAGCAGGGCACATAACAAGATTGCGGATGAACTATCCAAGAAAGGATTACTAGTCGTAGAAGAAGGTATGTATATCAGGATGAGAATGGAGAATAGGATCAGAGGAGACAGAAGTAGAAAAACTAAAGTGGCCGGGATAGATCACTAAAGAACTCCCAAAAACGCAGAACTTCAACACAGATAAGCTCACCTAATTTCTCTGTTCCTTTCTGTTTAAAGTTTTGTACAATTTTTGGTTTAGATTTTGTATAGAAAACATATATGGAATGACTACTTTAAGGTTGTGATTCACAGAACAAGCAAATGATATGAATTGCATCTTAGTCTTATAGAATCTCATAGTGAAACTCTGTATTATATAGCAAATATGGCAGAGAGTATATAATATCACAAACGTTGTAATTATTAGAAATCTTTTTAGCTATATGTAACTTGAATATTTTCTTCCCATATAGTCATATTGTGGATTCCATAGGGTTTAAAAGAACAATATGTCCATAAATATTTGTCCTTCTTAAATACTTGATAATTAAAATATTAAAATGAATTTAACTTTATTTACTATCATTATAAATATTAAATACATTTTATATTTTTAAACTAAAAACATTAAATAAAAAAATCATAATATTTATATTAATTTTTTCACTACCATTTTAAAATTAAATACATCACAATATTTTTAAACATAAAATAACTAAACAAAAAATTACAATATTTATACGACATATTACATATATCAAATAAAAAAATATTCCACGTATTTTTAACATAAAAGTAATTAAATAAATATATATATATAATATTTTATGCTACATATTTTATACAACCTATTTTATATGTAACAAATAAGAAAAAATATTCCACGGACAGTAAGTGGTATAAGACTGAGGATTCACCATGTTCTCACCATAAACTTAGCCATATTTAAATTTTTTTACCCAAATTTCTCATTCATTTTATACTTCTACTGGTCATAATTTACATGATATATGAAGGGTCAAGTAGGAAGGTGATAATTGCTAATAGCAAAGTTGGTATTTAAATTATAGTATTTATTATTTTTATAAAAAATTTAAATTAAATATGAAGAATTTTGCATTAAATATATAACATATAATAATAATAATATAATAATAATAATATGTTTATATATTTTATTATTTTGTAAAATTTATAAATATTTATTATATTATTATTATAGTAAATTTTGTTATTATATTATATATTATTTGTAAAATTTATAGTGAAATTATATTATATTGGAAGTTACATTATGATTTTTTTTAATTTTTTTTAGTATTATTTTATATATTTTGATACAATTTTTTTATTTTATTTTTTTTTTTTTTTTTTTTTCTTTGCGCTAAAAGACTAATCTATTATTTACAGTAACAGAAAAACATTACAGACATGGAGGTTCTTCGCCTGAGGCCAGGCCTTGGCAATCTGGACTGAGAGGGGTCCTCAAAAGAGCAGCGCGCGCAGGGGCACCAAACTTGAACAAGACTTCCCTCCCCTGAACAAAAACGACCCACTCAGGGGTTCTGTGTCTCACAAAAAGGAGCAGCCAGTGCAAACTAGATAACCCTCGCAGGGGCATCGAACTACCAACAACTATATCCCACACAGGGGCATAAAAAAAAACATGACCAAAAGAACATCGAGACAACATGATATAATCCATACGCCGAAGCAAAACCTGAGAGTTGCTGGAGTGGGTGAAGCTGAGCGGAGGGCTAGCTACTCCTCCGGCTTTTCTTCGACCACCGGGCACCATCCGAACCTTTCGAATTCCTCTGCAGCTGGGAGGGGATCCAGGATGACGTCGTCCCCCTTGGAAGTTGACGCTTCCTGAGGCTGGTGAAGGTTGGGGGCCTGATCCGCAACCGCACCTGGAATTGCTGAGTCGAATTCTGAGCCCTCGCCCTTGAGCAACCCTTTACCGCGGAGCTCTTCACTTGCAGATGGAGCTTCCTCCAGGAAAAGAACCGATACATGGGCATTGATGCGGGGTCTGTCCATCGAGCTGTTAAAGGAGAAAATGGCCGAACCAAAGGCTGGCGAGGGAGCTGAAGGGTCCAGGCTGCTAGAGTCCACAAATTGGCTGGCATGGATCTGAGAGGCTCTGGAAAAGCGATGGCAGCGGCATTGACAGCAATGGGAGTGAGGGTCATTAGCTGGAGGTCGAGAGGACCCTCCACGAACCGAACCTCGACGGCTAAGCAGGCGCTGTCGAGGCCTAACCATTGTTGCAGAAGAGCCGAGGGTGAGGAGCAGAGCGAGGAAGGGAGGCGGAATTGAAGCAGAGGCAAGCGGGTGGCACATAAAAGACTCCAATGCACAACCCCTTCGTCCTTCAGACCAACACACAACAAACTGAAGAATGACAGGAAGAGTCTCTCGGAGCGCTGAAGTCCGGGTGAGAGTCTGAGCAACAAAGGCCAGGTGCTGAGTATGAGCCAGCATGAACCGAGCCTTCCCATCACCTGCTTTAAACATTTCATCGTTACCTCGATCCTTGTCCTCCATAATTGCTCGTCGCAGTTGAGTCGGTCGTTTGAGCTCTGCATTGAATGTAAACCTGCATTCATTCCCATCATATATTCCCTGGCGGCTAACTGGCATTGAATGCCGTCCTTACATCTGAGGCAGCACATGCCCAACATGTGGCTCCTCGGTACCTCCCGACGTGTCACCCGCATCCGGGAAATTTAATTTTTAGTATTATTTATATATTTGAATACAATTTAATTTTTAGTATTATATATTGGAAACAAATTATATACTAAGTAATATATCAATTTTTAGAAGTGAAATTTTTTAAAATTAGATAAAACTTACAATATATATATACTTTATTTCAAAATATAATCTTTGATTAAAATGTATTTCCCCAAATCCAATAGATTGACACTTGAACATAGAATTTATACCTTTTTTTTAATGTAGAACACCAAAATCTTGGGTTATACATTTGAAGGTTTTATATGAATAATATTTATTTGAAATACATTTTACATTTTTGACTTTATCATTGTATGATTAATTATCTTTTGTACTTATATGAATAACATTTTTTTGAAATAGATTTTACATTTTTGACTTTATCATTGTATGATTAATTATCTTTTGTACAAATAAAAATTCTGGATTATAGAAATCTTCATAATTTTTTTATGACTAGATAGGTAGACATATAACCCTATGTTAACCAAACATCTAAATCCATTACCTCGATGACCAATCTAAGTCTATCATCAATAACAATAGTCTTAAACAATCATTAAATTTTTATGAATGAATGTCACTTTAGAAATAAAGAAATTCAAATTAAGTCTAAATTACTATGATTTCTACATTACCATTAAAATTTTATGAATAAACGTGATTTTAGAAATAAATAAATTCAAATTAACTTACAAGTGCAATTTATAATCTTTATTAGACCTTTCCTCTCCTTTGGCTGCAACTTTCCCATCAAACAACTTGATAGCTTCATAGTCACTAACAACCTATATACATTAAATAAAATTTATTAACATCAATTCAAATAAAAATAAATGAATCTTTGAGAAAACAAAATTGCCTTACAAAATATCTAAACTAATTAAAAATATTAAAACTTACATATTTTTTATCAAATGGGTTAGTTGTAATTGGTTCGATTTATAAATAAAAACAAATTACACTTTTATGATGAGTTTCTCACACTTTTAAATAGACTTCGTCATTTGGAAACCTGCAACTAAAAACCATTAAATATTAAATTATTAATTTTATTTTTAAACATATCAATAATTTATCTTATGCTTTAATTTCGGAAAAGAAAAGCTTTGGTCAATGATATCATTCAATGTGGGAACTCTTTCAATATCAAATTTGTTTTATTAGAAGATTAAGGTTTGGGGTTAGTGAAAAAACATGTACATGTATTATTCGCAAGATGAAACGTGCTCCTGAATCAAAAGTAAAAGTAAGTTTTTGGATCCGGTGGATTATAATTAAACATATATTATGGAGCCCAGTTTTAAGACTTTAATTTAATATTCATTTTTTTAAAGTTTGCCATAGTGAATTTACATCATAATCATGTTAAAACAACACCTAAATAAATTAGGAAATTGAACTAATAACTTAACGTTTCAGAATTTTTTAAAAATATACTCAATAACAATAACAATTGATCTAAAATCCATAAACATTTCAAAATACAATTTCATATAAATAATAAATGATACCTTGAACGATTTCAACATACAATTTCATATGAATAATAAATTATACCTTGAACGATTTCATGTGAATAGTACTTTTTTAAAATGAGTTTTACATTTCTGGCTTTATTATTGTAGGATTAATTCTGTTTTGTGTAAATAAAAATTCTTATAATTAACTCTGGGTATGAGCAAGGCGTCTTTATAAAATTTTGATGACGGGATAGGTGGGAGATATAACCCTATTTTCGACCCCACGCTCAATAGGCATTTTTTCTCGATATGCACCCAGATTTCTATATAAACACCCACCTGGAAATGAGCAAATTTTCTATATATCCACCCTGGCACGTGGATCGCCTTGGAGGGAGCTGTGCATCTTTGTGTTGTTCAGTATGTTATGGGTTCTGACAAATAGGGATCTGTGTATTTTGGAGTGGTTTTTGTTGCAGTAGTCTATAACGCGACTTTTTGAAAGTTTTTTCGGCGGATTTTTCCAGTCAAAATCCGACACCAATTCATTGGAATCCCAAGTTTGATAGCTAATTTCTGCACAATAGGGATTTTTCAGGGCGCTGAATCCAAATATGCAGTTAAAAAACCATTTTAACTACTAAAAATCAAGATTTAACCTCATTTCTTCCGCCGGATTCCGTCACCGGAATCTCCGAAAATTCGCATTATAGACAACTCGGTTTTCCTTTTCCTTGGTCAAGTTATTGGTTTTCTTATTTTCAAATTTTGTTTTTTATTTGTTTAAGTTTTTGTTTTTTATGGAGTTGTCTAATGGGGTGAAGGAATTGCTCGGATTATGCCGCGCAAAAAAAATTCAAAAAATATTGTAGAAGACGTGTTTGAATCATGTTTTTTATGGTGGTAATGGATTCAGCACCATCAAAAACATATATACACCTAAAATTTAAAGTTTAACAACTATTACTTGGATTTACAAAAATCCTTGCAGGATTTTCTCTAAATATGACCCAAATTTCTATAACTTTCCGGGAACTCCTCCGGCTCGTTAGGCTAGGCGTTTGTTTTTTACTTGGGTAAGAATAGGTTTTTCTCTGTGTAATTTTTTTGGTCTTTTATGTAATTTAAAATACTGAAAACATATTTATTAATGGGATTGATTAATTTTATTATACATATTTAATTAGTGAAAATATATTTTATTTTCAAATTATTAAAAAAAATTACCTTTTCATATTATGTAAAAAAAAAACATATTAAAACACAATGTGTAAATAGAATATGCAACAAAATTATTTACTGGAAAATGGAACAATCAACTTTAACTCTGTAATGTCTTATTGTTTAAATATACTCTGATGCCGCGGGGAAAATGTGAATATTTGATTTACTGTGGTAAAAGACAAAACTGAATATGACATTGTTAGCTCTTTAAAATTTAATAGTCTTATTATTATTATTATTATTTTTTAAAATAAGAAATGTTTTCTTGGAAGTACTGGCAACTTCTTGACGAGGAAGTTGGGAAAAAACGGTTGTTGAGACTGCAACCCTAACTACCTCCCCTAACTAGAAAGGCTTCCAGAGAAAAGGAAGTGAGGGGAGGCAAAAATTGCGCTGTAGGGATAGGCAGAAGAGAATAGAGGGCTAAGTCTGGTGATGACCAGATAACCAAGCACTAAGTGCAAGTGTTCTTACTAAGGATAGGGGTCCTACAAGAGAGCTAGGGGGGAGATTTTGGTCCTGAAAGACGAATCTCATGGTCGGGTGGTCGAGAAAACAACAGAGAATCCAGGTGAACCCCTGAGGAGTCCTTGCCGCTTGGAAGAGACTAGGTAAGTAAAGAAAATCACCCAGATACTCTGTTAGATAATCTTTATGTGATCTGTTCGGAAATGAAAAGTAGAGTTATGGTTTATTTCCTGTAGTTAGCAGAGGACTGTATGATGAAAGTTAGTTCTCTTTCTTTTATGTTAATGCAAGGAAAAATAACTAGGGAATATTTGCTGTGTAGAAGCAATCTTGAATAAGAAATTTAGGAATAGAAGTTAAAGTCTGTGGTAATAGTCAAATAAATACTTCAAAGATTGTGAATACAGCAATAGAATGAAAATTGAATTCTTAATACTACAGCTTTGACAAACAGAAAAGAAAAGAGCACATTTGAGAACTACGAAATGACAGAGTATAGGCAGCTAATGCTTTGAAAACGAAACAGGCGCAAGTAGCATCTTAACCTTTTATAAAATTCTTGTTTAAACCGAAAAGAAAGCTGCAATGCTCTTAAAAAAAGAATCAATAAAACTTGAAATGAATGTGAGTTTGGGTTGGTACTCGAACCCCAGAATCATCGCAGATTTCCAACCTACATATCAATCAAGTTAGGCCAGGCAGCAATTGAGTTAGATTAAACTCTTAGAACACGCAACCCTGACGGATTTGCATAGGAAAGGAAGTCCCGAGCCTCTCTAGAGGATCTCCTACTATAGTAGTATAGGAAGAAACCCTGAGAGGGTTTTGGCGGCTAGGGAGATATTTCAACCAACAGACGAACAGAAGGATGACTTGTCGCAACACTCGAAAGAATTTCAACATAAAAGCAAAACCCAGGTGCTCATATGAATAAACGACCCTTTTAAACAGAATTTTATTAGCACCTAAATACCTTGAACTTACTGCTTCAAATATAAGAACATGCGTAATAGAACTCTGTACATCAAGATAACAATATAAGCGAAACCACAATACAAGAGTAGTGTCTCAGCGCTGAAAGCGTAAAACAACAATTAGATTTATCATTTGGAAAATTTATACAAACCCAGAAATTTGGTTCAAAAATTCATGCCGAAATCCTTATGGACTCAGCTTAAGTCCGAGTATTATTTAATTAACCAACACTTAGTCCTAACACAAGGACTCATCTAAACTGGTAAAAACGAGAACTTAACCAGCAAATCATGATAACTTACAGGGGCTCGACCCCAGATAATTTATAACAGTTTACAAATGGACCCAAGAAGTTGTTCACATAATTACAATCGAACTAGTCAAAGGCGACTTAAGCCGGAAAATGCGTCAATGTAGCCAAGCCTTAGGCCAAGACAACCCGCGACCTCAAAACCCATTTAGCAACGAAGTAAGGCCGCAGAGAAATACTACTCCAGGCACATTAGGAACTACCTCCGTAACTGGAACCATAAAAAAAAAGAAAAAGAGAAAGGTCTATAAACCCTTGAGATGGCAGTGCTTATACATTGAACTCTCCAATGACAAATTCGAACCAGAACCATTGATGCTTACTCGGTGGTACATGCTGGAGGTAGGCAGCCTGAGAAGCCTCGACCATCCCATAATGCAAGTCGACATCCCTTGGCTGCACTCATTCCTCTTTCCTTCAAAAGACAAACAAAAGAAAAGAGATTGTTACAGTCATGAGCTAAGTGTTGCAAATAAATGAAAAGAGCTGGAAGAAAAAGGAAAAACGATGAACACTTACAGGAGCGCAGAAATTACTTGAAAAACTAGGCAGACCAGTCCCTATACTCGAACCTTGGGTAGCAAACACGACATTACACACAGGGTCGGCGCGACAGAAGGTGGAGCGGAGCGGGGACGAGCGCCAAGACACAATGGACAGAATGAACCATACCACCATAGTAAACGATTGCAAAAACCCCAGATCAACGTTCAGCCCTTGGATCTGCCATCTGAAACCTTCCCCGTTGATGGCTGGAGGAGCCCGAGGTGCACAATAGCCGATGGTACCCCTGCCCTTGCCACGCCACCATGACAGAGCGGGAAATAAATATTAAGCCAGGTGGAAAGTGCAGGTGAATCGGTAGCTAGTGTGGTACTAATTCACTGTGACGGTGGTACTATGAATCTTTAATGCGAATGACAGTCATACTACTGGAAAGTTTTCCTGATTGCCGGAATTATGTAACATTGTAAACAAAGGTGGTATCCTGTATTAGCATACGGAATGACAAGTCTTGCCATAGGTTAAACCAGGTAAAAA